>JALRMI010000224.1:0-48011 GCA_026120165.1 Leptosphaerulina australis
TTTTTTTCAAAAAAAAAAAACCACCCTTTACGAACCAAACATTTCGGCCGTTTCCCCGGGCAACCCCCCGTTTCTTTTAATGGGGCTTTCCCCCCCCCCCCCCCCCCCCAAACTTGCAAACTAAGAGAGTGTTGCATAATGCCCGTCACTGGCAAAAATACCATAGCCATCGCTGGACTCTCGATTACTGGTACGTCGGATATATCAACCTTAAGTCAAGGCATTGACCATGAAATTACGATGTATATGAATACCGAAGATGGTTTCCACGTTCACTCGTGGGTCTGTGATGTCAGAGTCCAACATCGAGACCAGAGTGACTGAGGATGATAGCTTGGTGTATACTTGACTAGGGTATCAGGAAACAAGACAACACAAAGAAAGGCAAATCAATACTCTACGCCAAAAACAGGCTGCTGAAAAGTGAAACACAGGTCTGCATGCTTGAATTTAGCGTTTTCAATTTCCACGTCCTGTCGCGCCGTAGTTGCCATCCCTGGCAACCCTCATATTGGCCTTGATACGTTCCAGAAGCTCAGCGGTAGTAGCAAGCGGGGAAGGATGCAGGTTCCGCTATCATCAAGTCAGAATAACACAATAGCAGCGATGTACCAGCTCAACAACTATTCAGCCTGGGAAATAGAGTGGAATCAACGAACAAAATGAACTTACATGAGTGAGCCAGGCGACACATTGCTCGCGAGTCCACGTCTCTGGATCTTGCAACAAGTGTCAGCATGATCATTACAGCCTCAAGAAGAATCCGAAAAGTCCCCCTTTAAGTCATACTGTCGTAAGGTAAATGCGAAACAAAGCATACCGCCAGTGGGGTCGGCACTAGGAAACAGGTCCTGCCCCCAGATGCTCCACGCAGCAACACCTGTAATGAGCGCAGCGAATACAAAGAACGGGGCCTAAAAGTTGTCAGCATCAATGTGCTCATATGACCAGTATACACACAATGTATATCAGGTTCCAAGACCAGAAGTCACCTACACGTTGGCTCGTTGCGCGATCGATTGGAGTCGGCATGATCAAGCTTCAGTCAGTGAGACTGGATGTGCAGAATAACAGAAAGAAGGTGATAGGGGTACAACACGCTTGTAGATATAAAAGAAGACAACTCGCAAGCAGCTCCGATTTGAGTTGCAGATAGCTGTTGCTGTTCCAGGCACCCAACAACTGTTGTCGCGTTCTACGCCACACAAGCCCCACTTACCATTCCACTATTCCTTTTCCATCCTAACTCGACAAAGTCCGTGCGCTCGCTTGAGAGCTGCGGCTGCCCACCACAATTTGGCTGGCCAGCCTGTTTGCGAACTTCCAGCGACATCGAAATCCCCACGACTCGACCACCCAACGCCGCCAACATGCCTTCTGAAGTCTCCGACATCAAGCAGTTCATCGAGATCTGCCGCCGCAAGGATGCCCAGTGTACGTCTATTATGCACTCCACGCGCAATGCTTGGAAGAGGAGGGAACAGCCAGTCATTATCACGAAAGAGGTGCAATTGGCACGAGAAGGCTTGGGACGAATTTGCATTGCGCCGGGAGATTGAATTGCTCGTAGGACGAGGACTAATATTATGTATAGCTGCGCGCATAAAGAAGAACAAGAAGGTCAACAACATCAAGTTCAAGGTCCGCTGCTCGAGGAACGTCTACACCCTCGTCCTCAAGGACACCGACAAGGCTGAGAAGCTCAAGCAGTCGCTTCCCCCGGGTACGTTTTCCTTTTCTCAACATCTCTATGCACTTTCTTTTGTGATAGTTAACTGACAATATTCAGGTCTCACCATCTCCGACGTTGGCAAGAAGAACCCCAAGGGCAGGCACGCGGCCGCATAAACACTTCCATGGAAATATGAGAAGTAGGCTGAGTGTTGTTGAGAGAAGAAGATGAATGACGGCATGGCACGGCAGGGCGGATAGGCGTCACACGGAATAACCTTTCTTGCAATGGCATACCGAATCAGGGACCCTTTTACTATGGGTTACCACAGGAATGATAAAACGTCAAACCACCCATTTAGACATCGACTTTGATCGCACAGAAATGTGGTGAAATGGAGCCTTGCTATTGATTAGGAGTGCATGCTGATCAAGATGCACGTGGCGCACTAGCTTCTTGTTTGACAAGAGTGGTGAGGGCTTGTTGGACAGCTATGATCACTGAGGTTGAATTGCCAAAACAATCGTTATTAACTACATCTTAACGACAGGAACGACGTGATGACTGACTCTACACAAATTATGGTGCGAATGTTGCCCATGCTACTGTTACATGCAGCGAGTATTCTTTTCACAACGCCAACAATGTAAGTCTTTCATACGAAACGCCTATACCTCATTTAGAACCCCCGTCAGTTGGACTGTCCTCGCTCTTTTCGTTTTTTGCATTATTCTTCAAAATCAACTCCCCCTTCTCATTTCTAGGTATTCTCGCCCATCCTGTCTTGAATCGTTTCTTACTCGCATCGAATCTAGGGAACGGGTGGGCTTCTGTGTTCAGCACAATCTGATCGAGTGGTAGGACATCATTGGATCCGAAGAGGAGGTAGAAGTACTTAAGAGTCTCGGCCTATTCATCGTTAGCTACCTTGTTCAATCATCAAACGGAAGAGACAGTGAGAACATACTAGCCAGAAACTTTCCATGTTGTCCCTGCTTGGTGGCGGTACTTTGGTCACGTCATTTATCGAGGTGTAACCTCCTCCATCTTTTATAGCAGTATGGTTCTTAAATGCACTGAACATCTCCCATCCCCACTCCCTGTACATTTCATCTCCCGTGATGCGCCACATGTAGAACAAACTCTCGACCGTCTCTGGTCTCTGTAAGTTATGCGCATCAGCAGGCTTGACGATGAAATCCTTCTTCCACCCTTCTTTTTCAGGGGTCGTGGGATCAAGATCAGTAGTAGAAGCCAGGATCTCAGTATGATACATTTTTGGCACGTCGTCGAGCTCGAAATGTGCAATTTCAGGCGACAGACCTGTGGCTGTAGAGCGATACATGCCCATGCAGGTTTTCATCAGTTCACGCGCGAGCAGCATGTTTTCTTCCTGCGCTTTGCCCCAGGATGGTAGTTTTTGAGCGGCGGAGAGAGCTAAGCCACCAGTTTGGGCCAGTGCAATGGTGCCTGGCATGAAGCATACCAGATGATCCATCTTCGGGTGCAAGTGCCCGTCTAAGCCGCTGGGACGCTCGGCAAGGACAGTCAGGTGGGAGCCTTTTGTGTAGGTGAGAAGGTGCTTCTTCACACCTTGAAGGGTCTCGTGCCACATGTCTAGGTAAATAGATTCCTGTTTTTGGGTTTGTAGATATTGCTTGATAAGGTACTCATAGTAGCTGTCTCCCCGAGAACCTAGACGGATCTCGTTACCTCGAAAAGTGCCGCGGTCGGCGTAGATGAAGATAGGGACAAGTCCATCTTTCGAGCCATTGTCGTCGACAACTTGCATGACCTTCTCTGCTTTCTCCCAGTAGTGCGATTCGCCAGTTAGGTAAGCGAGATATTTCATCTCGAGCTGGAGCGTTGTTGCCTCGGCAGTCGAGGAGGCACCGCCATCGGCGTGAGAGGCTTCACCTTTGCTGTCCCTGAGTCGCACACTGGCCCAGGGGATGCCAGACGGGGATTCATATGCACCCATGAGGCGGTCTGCCAGGTCAGTGGCTTTCTCTAGGAACAAGTCCTCTTCGTTGGAGTTCTCAGGCTTTAACCCAGGAAGAGTTTCTTGCAGGTAGTGTGCAGACAGCAAGCCTCCAAGCATTCGTATTGTAGTCTCGAAAGTATTAACGTCCTGATCCTTATCGTAGTCCAGAGTTGTCGATACCCACTCGCGCGCGTGCTTGAGTTCCTTTGTCAAGTTCATGAGCATCATGGTGTCCAAAGCATCGACGATAATCCATCCCAGGCCATTGGGTTGTGCCATATATCGACCAGACTTTGAGATAGGGTGGTATTCGTCGTAGCCCCATCCATACTCTTCGTATGCGTTCCAACTAAGCAGAAATGCATCTTTAACTTCCTGTTTCCTATTCTCCCATATTGAGTCTTTACTGTTTGCTGTGCTTCCACCAAACCAGCTTTTACCATTGCTCAAAGTGGCTGCTGGGCTTCGATTTGGACCGGGCACAACCAGCCAGTACAACAAGCCCAGCACCAAAAGTGCTGTTGTTGCCAAGCCTCTCTTGCTCCTGACAAATCCCCTCTTTCCTTTACCACCCCCATACCCATAGCCTGTGGGCTTATCCTTGTACATTGGCAGACGCTTTTCGTTTCCTGTTACCTTGTTCCAGACATTCTCTTCGAAGCGACGTGAAGCAGACTCAATATTGCGTGGGACAGCGAAGGACATATCGGAGTCCTGGAGCGCCTGCTTGGTAGCCTCGACGGCCTGCTTGGTCGATTGCTTGGTTGATTCGACAGCCTGCGATGTGCGTGTGGCGGCGTTCTGGAGGAGTGAAAAGGCTGAGGGGGCTGCTGCAGATGCTTTGCTTCGAAGGTTGAATGGGTCTCGCGTCGTGTACATTGGCGGACACGTAGGGCTGATAGCGTCTCAGGGTCCAGTTAAGTCATTGCCCTGACTTTACTGTTATTTATTTCCGTTTCTATATCTTATCTCAAAGATATCGCTTCTTGAAGATGCACGAATTCTTAGGTTTCCCATCTTGAGTGCCAGGTGTCATATAGCTCCCTTCCCAATCGAGTCGACAGGGGTCAACTGCCGTCCTCCCGGAGCTTCGGTCACGAATGCCACCTCCCATCACAACCTACTTCACCCAAACGCTTCCGGAGGCTTGTGACAATGGCACAGATGACATCTACACAGGTCTGTCCATGAACTATCTGCAATAACAACGGAGGCAAGTATAGTTATAACATAGCTACACCTACAATTGTGCATGTTGGATTTCAGGTTGCTCAGTTGGTCTACTCTTCTTATCATTATGACCACGTCGTACTGTCGTCATTGATCGCCAAACATGCCTCTTAACGCAGACCTGCGCTTTTCTTCTTTTTCTTCTTCTCTTTTATCTCCATTTTCTTTCTTCATCTTTTTTTGTATAGTTGACGCCAGTCCAAGCGCACAGACGCAGTACAATAACTTACTAGCAAACCCACACCACGCTTTCAGGCCTGATTGTGTAGGAAGAAGTGTAAAGCCTCAGCACACCAAAGTCACCGGCAGCTGTAAGAATCATGAAGCACCTCCAAGTTGTCCCCGGTGAAGGCGTCAACCCTCTTAAGGATAGCACATCGGTTCCTGCCGCACTGCCAAAAGCCAAAGAAACCAAACTTCATCCAGCAAACGCACCGGACACCTCGACAAACGCATCTCTTTTCTTCATTGGTACCGCAACTACAATCCTAGAATGGGAAGGCTTGCGTATCCTTACGGATCCCAACTTCCTCCATGCGGGCGACCACGTCCATCTGGGGCCTGGTGTAAGTGCAACACGAAAGACCAATCCAGCAATCGATATGGAGGAGCTCCCACATATCGACGCAATCCTTCTCTCGCACTACCATGAAGATCACTTTGACAAGGTCGTCGAAGACAAACTCTCCCGCTCCATCCCCATCATCACCACACCTCACGCACACAGCTGTTTAACCTCAAAGGGTGCCGACTCCTTTACTAATGTACACGCACTTGACTTTTGGGATGGCCTGATTGTAGATGTGAAACCCCCCGCTTTAACAAGTCGTTCAACGGCGAGTTTGAAAATCACAGCTATGCCGGGCAAACATATCCCGCCGGGTCCTCTCAATGTGGCCAACGAGATCCTTGGCGCCGTGCCGCCAACAAATGGGTGGATGATCGAGTTAGGATATGCATCACCTAGCTCGTCCAACGCCGACGAATTTGCCAGCGGGTACAGAGTGTACATTACCGGCGACACCCTGATGGTCGATGAACTGAAGGAAATTCCCGAACGCTACAAAGATCACAACATTGACCTCATGCTCATCCATCTCGGTGGCACGACAATCCCGGGGCCGAGTATGCCACTGTTAATGGTAACGATGGATGCGAAGCAGGGTGTGGAACTGATGCACCTGATCAACCCGGATCTTACGATTCCCATTCACTACGACGACTATGATGTTTTCCTCAGTCCGCTGGACGACTTTAAGAAAGCAGTGGAAAAAGCAGGCTTGAGCGGAAAGGTTGTGTATCTGGATCGAAAAGACCAATACAATTTTCTAGTCAAACAAGATGGTGAGAAGAAGGGGCTAATGCAGCTCCCGGATGCTAGCTGAATAGATTTTGCATGGATCGCAAAGCTCTGAGGAAAGAATGGAACGGGTAAATGTGATGGTGCATCTTGTACGGCATCAGCCTCGAACATCAGTGCTCGCAAAAAGCAGACTAACCAGGGTGTGTACATTGGACTAGATTGTTTGAATGTTATCACGGCGTATGCACATTATAGGTGTACCACGCTACGTCTTGGGGGTTGACTTCGCCCAAGCAACATTGTGGGCCATCACACTGACACATAGGATCAAGTCAACTTGAGAAAATTTGGCATTAATAGACAATATATTGGACCAGTATCTATAACAGCTAACAATCTGAGTACGATGGTGTACGACGTTAACCGGTTTAAAAATCTAGAAAAATGAAAGAGATGTCAGATGACTTTCAAGTGCCTATGCAAGGGAAAAAGGCCGTCGCGGTTCGTAAGTCGTGTGTTTTAAGTCGTAGAGGTGCGTTCGCCTCCCGTAACCGATAATCATGATTCCAATAGTAGCAGTCTAGCAACCAACCTGTCGAAGAAGAAGCCCATGTCTTCCTCACTCAGCCTTTTCTCGCAAGCCTTTCTTTCAAGGTAGTCTTCTGAATTAGCACTTTTAATGGCTTCGCGCACGCTCTTGACGAACCGATCTGACGCCGAGCTTCGTAAAGTAGCTGTGTCTAGCTCACCTTCCCATCCGGGCTGAAGGCGTGTGTGACAGGCTGAAAAACAAGTTTTATAGAAAGCCAATACAGTGGTTATAGCACTCTCATCGCTCTCAGAGCTATCGACAGCGCTTGGAAGGTGGTGAGAATCGTACGCATCGTGATAAGGTAATTTCGCCGCATGATACTGAATGGACTCAACGGTCATTAGCACTACAATGAGTGTTGCAAGCGCGAGTGGCCAGTGTTCGCCATCGCGGCTCAAAAGTATGCGCTCTAGAGTTAAAAGCACTTCCTTCATCAACTTGCCGGCAAGTATAGGCATGACGGCACCGAATTGCGAACGGATAAAACATGGTGAGGGTCGGTAGTCCTCAGTAACGTCCATGGTGCTGCGAACTAGTTGTATCAAGGTGGAATCCTCTGACTGCTTGGGGAGAGTGATGTCACCACCGACATGCACAAGCACAAGTAACTTGAGCGCTTGTAGGAGGAGATGTGATTCACTTGAATTGGCCGGCATTGATTGTAGAAACGTGTAGACCTTGTGGAGTATTCGAAGTGGCGAGCAGTAGGGCGGAAAAGTTTTGAATTCTGAGATCACAAGACGTTCGAGATGACTGTCGAGAGTTTGTTCCAATCCAGCAACAGTGGCTTCAGTGAGGATGGTAGGAAGGACAGCTTGAGTGTGTGTAGCAGTGGTTGACGCCTGAGGTGGCCATGAGTAAACTAAGTGCTCATGCACCAAAGGTTGTCGGCTATCAATGAATATCGGATTGACGTCGAGATATAGGGGTAAGCCAAATCCAAAGTGCAGCGGGATCCTGTATGTAATGTTTGTCGTGATGCTGAACTCATTTGGAGCAATGCACGACTGAAGCGATCGCTCGGTTGGATGCCAACCATGGCGGTCGGACAAAAACACCTCGGAAAGGTTTGCCAGTAGGTGGTTTCGACAGGGGCTATTAACCAAGTCGCTCTTGTAGTGCTTAAGGCAAGACTTGCAAGGTGTGCCGGGGTCGCATTTTTCCTTTCGCTTCTTGCAGTTTGAGCATGAGCCAATTATGCGCATCAAAGCTGCCTCGCTCCGTTGTCGAGGATCAAGCCCTTTCTTGCGTCCTTTAGGAACCCTTCCTTGTGTGCCTTCGGAAGAAGTAGCTGCCATTTTTCCAGACTGGTTGTTCATCTGCATTGAAATCCAACTCAATGAATGTGCCGACGTTGGCGATGGAGATGCCCGGCTCCTACGTTGTTCAGTACGAGAGTTGCTTCTCGACAGAGTGCCACTACGGGTTCGCCGTTGAGATGTTGGTGATATGGAAAGCACAGGCGGTACGTTTGAAGTCCAGTGGGGACGTGGTGCCCTAGCGCTGTAGCTCATGGGTCTACCGCTTGGCTGTGGGATAGTGATCGCCCTTGTTCGTTGATCTTGGGATTCGTATGATTGACCGCAAGAGTCGAACGAGCTGTTCAAGCTCTGGGTCTGTGCTCGTATGATCGGAATCGGTGATGATGAGGCCCCCCCATGTTCGTCACATTCTGTGATTGGTTCACTGACTGATGTTTGGTCGGCCCAGCCACCGGTGCTCGCAAGAATTTGAGATGCTACAACGTCCTGCCTACTGAACGCTTGGAATGATCCTGCTACATGTGGGTTAAGGAATGCACCTGCTGCTGTTGGTAGAGAGCTAGTCGAGGCGACGATCCGCTCACGAGTGGTATCCAAGAGAGGTGATTCCGTGGCCTCTCTAACAGGTGGGAGAAGGTAATCGCAAGCCCCAAATGATCCAAAGTAGCGTCCATCATCTCGACCGATAAGTGGGGATGTAGCGGTAGAAGAGAAAGTTGGCGAAGTGCCGTAGAATTGGCTGTGGAAGGATGATTCATCGACAACTGAGGGCGGTGCAGAGACTATACAGTCGAATGATGAGGGTCCGTCATAATTCGAAGGAGGTGCAGATGTCACATATGGCGATTCAGCACCGGAATTTCCAGCACCTAGATAGCCATGACAATCGTCACCTCGCGTGATGGTGGGGCTGCTATAGCAGTCGTCATCCCAGAGAACAAGGTCTTGCCACTCTTCAATAGGAGCTACGGTATAGCTGTGGTAAGGCATGTCTTGTTTGGTGTAAATGCTTTGTCAAGTAGACGAGTGGAAATGATTCCAGTGAATCTTGTTGCGGGCTTACCCTCACAAAGAGGGGTCATGCGAGAAAGCCAATTGTTTGAAAGAGGAACACCAAAGGCGAGGAACGTGAGAGGGGCACTGTCCGACAGCGATGGTGAGAGTGTGTGCAACAGGCTGTGTTGTTATACCTACTAACGGTGTAGCCGTCCGCATGCTGTGGGCAATGCGGCTGACAAGGACTTGTCTGCCTCACAAATATGGCCGCCGGGCCGTCAACGAGTAGGCTCGCGAAGCGTTATCACGTTGCTTTCTATTATTCGTCAATTAGTGTATCCACCGTGTCAGAATTGCTCGGCTGGGGAATTTTTGTATCGAACCAAGAAGTGCAAGGCCGCTCAGGTGGTCACGTAGCAACATGCTGCGGCCGGTCAGCCAAAACGGACAAACTAGCGTTCACCTAGCTGCGGATGCTGTTCCCCGCCCATGTCAGTGTCAAATCAAAGGTGGGGAGTTGCAGATGATGTGCAAGATGTGCCCAAAATGTGGATTCGATGCAGTTGAACGAGTGAGAATAAGGAAGGCTTCTGGAAGAGCTGCGCCTTGCGGAACCGATACTGTGGCGCTGCACTTTAGGGGCCCACATATGACATCCTCGCAGGTATGCCGTACGAACATATATTGCCGTTAGATGTTATCGTTAGACGTTGTCGTTAGATGTTATCGTGTAGGTCTTTGAGGATGGCAGTTGAGATGAAATGTTGTCGAATGGAGGTTCTGTCACTTGAGGAGACGTCATAAGGGAAGAAGGGCAATAATCATCATATTGCTAGTAACCTTCACTTTCCCACAGCCATACAGACACGATGACTACAGTTTCCAAAGCTGGTTCTCAAGCCTACAACATCTTATTTGCCCCCAAATTGCACACGTGGTTACTTTGTCTCCTCTCAGCCAGCGGGAATACGCTGCCTCGGCCAAGGATGGAATTATCTCCAGGGCCATTGCCCGGTCCCCACAACTAAACTGGCTTGATGCAATCGCGCAGAAGCAGTACAAAACTCACAAGTATATTTCGATTCTTTCAAATCATTGGTCACTTGATTTCCCTGTTGGACAAGACATTCCTGGCGTCTTTGACAAGGATCAAGTCACAGGGCTGAGCTGGAAGGCCACTAACCTATTTTGACAAACTTCGCGAAGCAGCCTTGTGGAGTGCCTCGCATGGAACAGCATCGTTAGTCTCAAGTTGCCCTTACATGCACCAACGTCAAGCCATCGCTAACCCATGTCGCGGCGTCCTGCGTTGCTGCAGCTAGCGAGCCTCATTTCAAAGCAGTTCGTGTACATGTGGCTCTGCATTCTACAGAGACACTAGTATCTGTTGCGTAGGTTTGTATCCCTATGTTGTCCAATCTCCACAGCATACGCAGCAAACCTACTCGAACACAAGATATCCCCCATTATCCACATCAATAACCTCGGCTTTCATCGTCGCCCCATCTCCTTCACTCCTCTTCTTCTCCTGCTCCAATCCCCACCCAACTGTCCTAAAGACATTAGTGATAAGCCACCACGCCAATCCCCCATATACCAACCTGCCGTTGTGCGTATTGACCCATTATTTACTCCTTGCTTTTCTGATCAACTTCAATTCATTGGCAATATCGATTGTCATTTGCCAAATGAGCGCCTAACTT
Organism: Leptosphaerulina australis; assembly: GCA_026120165.1. Taxonomy (NCBI): domain Eukaryota; kingdom Fungi; phylum Ascomycota; class Dothideomycetes; order Pleosporales; family Didymellaceae; genus Leptosphaerulina; species Leptosphaerulina australis. Next base: position 10,743 of record JALRMI010000224.1, read on the forward strand.
TCCTTTAGTCCATGCGAGAGTGCAAAATTCTGAAACTTTAGCGTGGAGCAGTGGAACAGCTTTTGTAAAGCAGGTGTCGAGATGTGTAGGCCGTATAGAGAGTAGAGAAACGCTTCATGATCTTGGTGTGTGGGGCTCCAGATAAACACGCTGAGGAAGTTGAGTTCGTGGTGTCCGCAGATGCGGAAGAATGTTAGATACCTCGGTAGAGTATATCCAGGATGTCAATTTGCCAATTACCATTGATAGTGTCTGGTCCGAGATCTTTGTGAGCAATGATGGCTTTGAAATGGTTGAGTTTCTTGATGACTGTAGCGCCTTGGTGGGTCGTAAGGATGGGGATGCTAAGGTTGAAGGTGAGGAGCGTGGGTGCGTAGAGGTGGTCTCCATAGTGGAGGTTGATCATGATGGCATCGACCGACGTTTCAGCTTCTGGTGTTGCAAATTGGCAAGATATAATACCTTCGTCTATCGCTGTCTGTTCGATATCTTGCAATAAACTTTCAACACCTATCCCATTGCTGACAGCTGGCTAGGACGAAAGTTTGATATAGATCAGCCAGATTGAGTATTGCACGTCAGGGTCATTCAGCCAAAGGTCGTGTACTACGTGAAAATATGCCTTGCCTGTAATCTCTCGTTCTGTTGCAGGCCAAGGAAAGGATAAAATCCATGAACTATCACCAGTCAAGGATGTGAAGATAGAGCGGAGATCATGCTTCGAGTCGCGAAAGTGCGCTTTGTGCTTGGCAGCATGGTTGAGGACCATGGTATCGTGGAGTACTGCACCACGATTGTAGATGCTTGAAATAAGAAGGTTCAGGTGTCCATTTATGTTGAAACAGCAGGGCTCAGGGTGGTGAGCACTAGACCTAATAACAGGCGTCTGTAAGCAGACAAGGGTTGGTTCGTGCAACCAGCGCATAGCAGAGAGCCTAATACGCGAAAACAAACAGCAAGTGATGTACCGAACATGTAAATCATTGGCATTGGCTATCATATGGGAGCGGGCTCAGCCCAGGGAGCATTAAGGGCACAAAGACCGGCCATTAGAGACCCGGTTTCCAAACACAACACGTCTCTAGTCACCAACCAGTATGGTGAGTACGATGTATGGCCGTAACAAAACGTATGCGTACAAAAGCGTATGCAGATACGAGTATGCAACAGGAGATGAGAGGAGATGAGGTTTAACGCCTAGAGAGATAACACATGTACCAAGCCACCCAGACCAGTGTTGACGGATGTCGGGTATCTACCAAAAAGAAGCAAGGAAATGAACAGGAGAGTCATCAATTCAGACATTCTCTACTATAACGTATTCGTCGGTATCGTGTGACTCTTGACTTGGCGACGGTTCGGAGCAGCTGCAGTCTCGCATCTGCTTGACGAGGTCGAGGTTCAGATCGAGTCAGGACGACTCGGAAGCAAAGAAAAGGACAATCTCGCCCCTATCATTCTTCTTCAGACGGATATCTTTCCAAAGCTCCTTCTCTTCGTCTGCTTTGGGCAAGTCATCTTCTTGTCGCTCGTGACGCTCGCGATGGTACCTCTTCAGAGCTTTGTTGACGCTCACGCCTCGCTCAGAGTCAGGCCCCTTGTTGATGAAGGACATGAACAACTCAGCACGTGTGCTGATAGGTAGAGCGATCTCGCCAGCTTCAGGGCGCACCACGAGCTGGCCGTTACCATCTGATCCTGAGGTCGATCGGCTATACTCGATAGCCTTTGGCTTACGCTCTCGTGGTGCTGGCGACACTGACGAAGAGTACTGACGGCGACGCCTAATCTGAGTTGACTCGTCCCTCTTTTTCTTTGGCTTGATCTTAACAAGTGCTGTGCTGGCTTTGCGCTCCTTACGCTCCTTCTCGCGACCCCTTTCTTTCTCTTTTTCTTTCTTTTCGCTCTTCTGGCGCTGTCTCTCTTCTTTAATCTCTGCTTTCTTCTCCTTTTGCTGTTGAATTTCCCAGTCTCTCTGCGCACGCATCAGTGCTTTCGATGTGCCCTGCTTGGCGCGCTTCGTGGGACTTAGTGGGGAGTTGGCAAGATCCCCAGAATCGTCTGGCGACGGCGGGAACTCTGGTCGCGCAAGCAACTTGTTCAAACCACCAGTGAGACCAGAGTGGAGCACGGGAGGTGCGTCTTCCATCATAGTGTCCTTCTCCTGAGCACGCACAAGTGTCATGTCGAGCTCGGCGGGCGAGCGCTTGCGTTTGCGCTCGCTCTTCTTTGAAGTCGTTTCGACATCCTTGTCCTTTTTTGACTTCTTCGACTTTGGGGCGGGAGTTGTGTACGAATCGAAGCGCTCATTTGAGGGTCGAACTGGCTCGTCGCCGTACGCAAAGCCGGTCTGAACGAAAGAAGTATCGTCTGGCAACTGGAAGGACATGACATCTGCGATCGCAGGCATGTGTGTCTCTGTGTACGCGGGCGGGGCGCTGTCTTCGATCATGCGAGACTCTGTTCGAGGAGCGTTCGGTGTCTCGGAATTGTCGAGGAAGTCAAACACATTGACTGGTGGCAGAGCAGCTTGCTCATGGTATCCGAGAGAGTGTGCAGCAGGGGGCGGTGTGGGGGCGCGAGGGGGAGCATCGACGAGCGCAACAGCATTGTCTGCTCCAGTTGCATCTTGGACATGGGCGTTATGGGGCGTAAGAGCCTGTGAGTTGTTGTGGTAATCGTTGTTGCGCTTTTGCTGTTGTTGGCCTTTGGGCTTCTTTTCCTTGTACAACTTGCCCTGGTACTTCTGGTCTTCCGTTATGCAGGCCTACAGGGTATTGGTTAGTTATCGTCGAGTAGGACAAACGCAAATTTTCCTGGACAAAGGATGCGCAGACAGCGCAGCCAGCGCAGACATATCGTACAGATCCTTCGATAATAGCATTTTTTTCCCAGGAGAATTGGAGAATTTGGACGCATACCGTGTGAGTTCTGTAGCTGGTACCCGGGAAGTGAACCATACAGTCGAGGCAGGTGTAGGATGCGCCATAGCACTGGTTCCTGTGCGGGTCCAATTTTTTCTTCGTAAGAACATCGCCGCAGTTCTGTCGAGTAAATATCAGTTCCAATGCATCGCCATAGATTATGAGGGGTGTGTCGAGGAATGCGTGCTGGGGTTGAGGGGCATAAATAAGTAAATACTCACTTCACATGAGAAGGAAACCATAATGAGACAATTAACAGAAGACCTTAATAGTAGCGGTGAACAGATGGTAAAACGAGAACAGAGGCGCAGAAGTCAGTGAGCGCGAGCGCCTGCATATACACCCCTTCTATGCCCAGAGAGTTTCAGATGGAGGGATTCGCAGTATCAACACAAGAAATCATCATGCGCTAGCCGCAAGTGGGGCATCCACTAGCATCCCCGAACTATCAGGGGGTCAATCTGCTGCACAGCGCCCAAAATATCACGCGCCGGCCACATCAGCGCCAGTGGACTGGGCTGCAGATGCAAGCCACCGGCAGGCACGTCACAGAACTGGTGGGTAGGTGGATGTCGGCCTGAACATCTGCTGCTCTTGGGCACAACTCATGTTTCGCGAACAACTCGCGGCATGATGCTCTCGTACTACCGCACACTTCAGTGTTTGTTGGATGTCAGGAGCAAAGACACATTGTCGCAGGAAGACAAGCATCAACTCGCGAGTTTAATTGCGTTTATCGAATACACCTTCGTTTCGCGCTTGACACGAGTGGCTGCTCGCCAGGGCTATTCCTGGTATCAAACACACGTGTGCGCTCATCTGCTCATCAACTAGGTGTGCAATCTCGAGTCCAGTGCCTTAGTCTACGCCTCCCTACCGGAGCATAGCACTGTCGGGCATATTTGAGACACATCTCAGCAAAGTCCGGCTGACTTGCACGAATTGCGATCAGTCGGAAGGCCGGATGGGTAAACGCTTCGTTGCCCGGGATGCTGGACTTGGTGTTGCTTGTTGCATCACCTGCCCTATGGACAGTAAGACATGTATGTCTTGGCTCGAACAGGTGGCAACCTACACTTCTTTCCCAAAGGCCAAATTCAACTCGAGTACCTTGGGATATCTAGTCTGCCATACATTGGCTTGACACCTCTTCGCCATAAAGCTTGCAGCTGGAGGCTGTCATTGCCAACGTGGGGGTAGTGACTTTGACGTGCTGCTTCGTATCCAAGACTCTACCGCGTTGTATCCAAGACTCTACACAATGTGTTTGCTTCTTCCGTAGCGCAATATGTCAACATGGTCATGTAGACGTCGGCTCCTTCTTCTCATCCGCGCAGCCACAGTCGTAGTGACTTGCTATTTCATCGCAGTCGAACTCAGGTTTCTTCAACCTCTTATTAACGACATTGTGTACAAAGCAGCCCCATTGCGCTGCAGCCTTCTGCGATGATACCTGCGGGGGGTATTTCTCAAGGACCTGGCCAAAGTGTTGGGCGCACTCTCCACACGGGTAAAGTCGCTGGAAAAGGTGAACATAGGTTCGCAGCGCTTCCTTTTCTTCATCCGTGGGATTTTCTGGAAATCGAGCGAAGGTTGTGTGCATGAGTTTCCAAGCCGCGCGGCCTAGTTCTGCCCTGTTCATGCTGTGTTAGCCATAGTGTTCTTGTGACCACAATCATAGACCCAGACGTACTTGGCTGTTGCGTTTCCCAGCTTTGGCGCAATTGCATGTCCAGTAAGTAAAGCCTGGCTGTTTCCACTAAAGTGGCTCTGCTGTTGACCATCATGTATCACTGAGGCTGCACTGGGCAGTTGGGTTTTATATGGTCCTAGAAAGAGGAACGAGAGCACAGCGAACACGAATAGAACAAGAATGACAAAGCGACTCCTTGGGCCCGAGGTGCGTATCATGGTTCGCAAATAATGGCAATGGGAAAGAATTCAAGGGTGTAGTAGGAAACCACCACTAAAGTGCAGGAGTAAGTGTACTGTGGTTCGACTACAGGCTTACAAAATCTGATGCGTGCCGACATTTCTCAGGTCACGCCAAACGCCAAGGCATCTCTGACAACAGCCCATTTCTCAATGTCTTACAACAAAACAAGTCTTCCTTACAGTGTGAGCATCTGTGCCCGAAGACTTTCCTGTCAGCATGAGTAAAGGCGATAGCCTGACAGAATGTATCCATAGATAGCAGCAGCTGAGTCCCTTTTGGAACACTGATGCGGCTGACTCAGGATAATACCGGATTCGGCATCACCGATATCGCAATTGTGGGGAACTCACAGAACATCAAAGAGCATTGAATATTCAAGCACGCCGAGAATTGATCGTAGGCCTACTACTTCCTCACCCCACTACGACAACCACACGTATTGCAGCAAATATGTCTGACTTCCCTCCTAAACCTGTTGATACCATTGGTATGCTCATCGGCGCATTGCCTGCCTGCAAATAATAAGAGGTGTAGTCCTAGCTAACATTGACAGACTGGAGCAATGTAGGCTTCAAGATCCGCGAAGGTAAGGCAAATTCCATTGTGCATTTTATCAATGCCATCCAGAAGAGAGTTGCAGTCGCAGAGAAAGTGCAAAATGGGAAGCTTTTGAAGAGCTTGGGGTTGGGTGTTAAAGGAATTGCTTCTGAATAAATCTAGCGAAACACTACCGTGATTAGTTTCTAACTTGTTGTAGTTGCCGGGCATGTAGAGTCACACTACTCTCTTGAAACTGGAAGATGGACAGAACCTACTTTTGTAGAGGACCCATATCTGCGGATTCATGGTATGGCGCCTGCGCTGAACTATGGTATGCAGTGCTACGAAGGCATGAAAGCTTTCCGTTCGCCAGACGACACCATCAACATATTCAGGCCGAACATGAACGCTGAGCGCATGCAGCACTCGGCCTCTTACATCTCGATCCCTGGCGTGCCCACGGATCACTATCTCAAATGTTGCAACTTGGCCGTCGGCATGAACGCAGCATATGTGCCACCTCATGAGACAGGTGCAGCCATGTACATCCGTCCTTTGCTGTTTGGCAGTTCGGCACAGTTGGGTCTAAATCCACCCCAGGAGTACACGTTCGTGGTTTACTGCATTCCTACTGGAGTCTACCATGGAACAAACCCTGTCGATGCTCTCATTCTTGAAGACTTCGATCGTGCAGCACCTGAAGGAACTGGGTCTGCAAAGATTGGCGGAAACTATGCCCCAGTTCTGCGCCACAGTGAGAAGGCCTACAAGGCAGGCTATGGCATTACACTGCACTTGGATAGCAAGACTCGAAGTGTAGTCGATGAGTTCTCTACATCAGCATTCATCGGTGTCAAGAAGAACGGCGACAAGATCAAGCTTATCGCATCAGGCAGCAAGAACGTTATCAAGAGCGTCACTGGTGATAGTGTGCTCAAGATTGCTGAGTCGTTCGGTTGGGAGACAGAGTCGCGAGAGGTATGACTAGGACATTTCAAGCATGACTAGCATCAAATTGACATTAGCAGATCCCATACAGCGAGATCAAGGAGTTCGATGAGGTTCTGGCCGCAGGAACCGCAGCAGCCCTGGTACCCATCAAATCGATCACCATGGGATCAAAGAATGACAAGATCACCTTCCCAGCTGCAGAGAACGAGCCTGGCCCAGTCTGCGTCAAGTTGCTCACCACTCTGCGAGGACTTCAGCAGGGCAAGATTGAGGACAAGCAAGGCTGGCTATACAAGGTCGAGAGACCCGAGCAGTTTGGCAAAGTCGGTGTGAAAGACGATGCAAAGACTGTTGGACAGCTGCCTTAAATGATTCTGATGACGAAATAACAAACATTATAGATGTCCAACGTCCTAGATAGATACCGGACTCAAACAAAAATTCAATACAACGTGAACAATTCACTCTGAGGCCCACTCAAAGTAATTCAGCATCATTGTAGACAGTATCTGGCTAGGCAATTCAACACCAGTATTTTCTCGTACATTGTCCAATGGGGCAAAGTGTGCGTATACGTCATTCGAAGGTTGGCTCCCCCGCGGTGCCCCACGCTCTCGGTAGTTGAGTTGTTTCGCAAGGCAGACGTTACCTGCATAGTCCTAATAACCCTTGTAAATCACAGTGTTACGCTCAACTCTCTCCAAAGCACTACGTATCGTGACAATCGAGTCACACCAGTTCTACTCCGGGTCTCACAGAACGCCTCGCGGCGCGCCTAACAACAACATGCCTGGCGGTCTCAGCCGGCTAATGGACAAGGGCAGGCACCACTTCAATAAGACTCTCAGCCCAACCGACGATGCATATCTTTCTTGTGAGCCCATGGCTTCAAATATCGCGGCTACGATACTAATGCTAGATAGACCATGACATAAGGTGTGAGTACGCGACGCCCACTAACCACGCCTTGCACGCATGTGAGACCGGACCAGGCTGATGCGCCATAGTAATGCGAACGGATGTCGAAAGCATCAAAGATGACTGGCTTACAGACAACGTACGTATACACTTTGGTCTCTTCCACTGCTCCAGCTGATTTGGCGTATAGGCTATCGCATTCTGGCAAGAGTCCGTCCCTTTTGTACAAGATGTCTTAAGCAGGTCTAATTGTGCCTAGATACCTCGAGCGCGAAGACCTAAAAGCCTTTCCTAAAGCCTCGATTGTCCTTCTCCGCCCATCAATGAGCTTTATGCTCATGAATACACCAGAGCCGCTCTCTCTCAAGGAAGCGCTCCCCAACTTCAGCACAACTACACACGTCTTCCTCCCAATAAACGATAACGCTGATGTTACAGCTGCAGAGGGCGGGTCGCATTGGTCATTGCTGCTTGTTTCAGTCATTGATGGTGTAGCCTTCCACTATGACTCCATGGCTGCGTCCAACGACCGAGAAGCACGAAGCACAACAATAAAGATGGAACAACTGCTTGGGAAGAGGCTTCGATTCATACCAATGCACGACTCGCCTCAGCAAGAGAATGGCAGTGACTGTGGCGTTTTCGTTTGCGTGCTTATGAAACATCTCCTGCTTAAGAGACTGTTGAAAGCGGATGCAAGCAGGAAGATCAGCATGAGTATGAAGGACGCACACATCGATGCGCGCGATGGACGTAAGCAAATGCTGAAGGTAATCGAGGATAGGAAGAAAGAAGGCGAGAGACGAAGATCGTATGTGCTCAGAGCACAACACTTTGTGAGAGCGATTATGCTGACAGTCCTGCAGACGCAGTCATTCACCATATCGATCTCACTCTACACAATCAAGGAGCCCTCCTCGTATCGGCGCAGAGCAGGAAGAGGAGAAGCGACACTGATTATCTACGATGGTGCCATGCCTCCATTGCCACACGCTTTAGCTACAGAAAATCGCATCCCAAGGCTGCTCAGAACACTATATCGAGGAACCCATTGCGATTACAACCGTAGGTTTTCTGTTACTGCAGCTCCTCTGTGGCTATTTTCTTTCGAGCGTGTTCTGCGTGTTGCCCACCACTTTCTCGTTTTGAGAAAATGGGTTGGAAATACGAGTATCACGCAAACACCAAATGCAACTCTACAGGTGATGTGCTCTATGCACATAATTGACATGTACGACATCTAAAGAGAAATAGCATCAGCGCGGAGCAGTAGGGTGAACAATTAGATTTCAACTCGATAGCATTACATGTCCCACATGATTCATTGGGAGAACAGTATGAACTGCATAATACAATACAAGAAGAGGCAGGATCGTGAACACCCGTTGACATATTGTCTCTGCGTTCGGTCGAGTCTGCCTGTGTTGAGCTCGCGGGCTGAGCGTACAGCTTCAAGCAACAGGGTCCTGCGTCTGTGCAGAAGCTGAGATTGGCGTAGGCGTGTTCTCATCTGTGTCGATCATTTGCTCTCCCACCCATCAGCGGCGACGTTCCTGCAGACAAACGCATCTTCCGTGGCTGTGCTCTGACCCCACTACGATTACCCCACCATGTCTTTCCGAGCTCTTTCGTCTTTCACACGCATCTCCGCAACAAGCACCTCCCGCATTCCCATCACATCTTCCATCAAACACTTTACAACCACCACGCGCAACATGGGTGTCCAGAAGACTGTTCTCGTCGAGGGCAACGGCCCGTCCCCCCAGAAGGGCGACGTTGTTACCATGTTGTACACAGGCTGGCTCAAGGAGGCTGGCAAGAAGGACAACAAGGGCAAGCAGTTCGACACCACTGAGAAGCCCGGCCGTGGACCCTTCAAGACGCCAATTGGTGTTGGTCGCGTCATCAAGGGTACGTTATTGTCATACTCCTACCCTGGATAGGGCTGGGTGGTGGGTGGATGGAGAATAGAAACTAACAAAAATAGGCTGGGACGAGGGTGTTGTCCAGATGAAGCTTGGCGAGAAGGCTAGGCTGGACATAAGCTCTGACTACGCCTATGGTAGCCAGTAAGTCACTGTGCCCGCGTCTTAAATTCACCATGCTAATAAGATTAGGGACGTTGGTGGCGGTCTCATTCCTGCCAACTCAGAGCTCATCTTCGAGGTTGAGCTCAAGAAGATCAACTAAAACCCGCAGTGGTAGATTAGAGTATGAGGGATATGGAATTACAGCGGATGAGTCGTGAGGATGGCTGAAAGGCTGTCTTGGGACTCTCTTGGATGGATAGTGTGAGTCTCCATGCTTACGCACTTGGACATTGAAGACTGATTCGTAGCAGATACCGCTCACTCAATGAATCCTCTGTCAATGCTTCTGTTAGACCTGAACACGGTGCCGCCAGCATCTCCCTCATGATGCGCCTATTGAAGTGATACGTCATCCCATATCATCACCCTCATGATGGATCTTTGTCTGGACAAGGGTACACCCACGTTGAGGCTAGCTTTTGGCATCCTTTGGCATTGTTTCTCACAACTGTATACAGGTCTTGGCTCATATCAGCTAACGAAGCAGCTCATGTACATCCCAGCACTAGTCTGTATCTCAATCAAGCGGTTGAACTGTTTATGATTCAAATAAGAGGCCGGGCTGGTGATTCATACTAATGCAATTGAATAATGTAAGAGCCTCTACACCTCTAGTGCAAGATGCCTGGCCTTTTGTACATATATGCTACACGCAGTTTACAACGCTCGATTATTCATAATGGAACTGGTTCCCGCGCGTCTGACTGGGGGCGATGGTCGCATTCTGTCTGACCAGGTCCCAGTCAATCTTCTCCCACCATGCTCTGAGATACGCAGCCTTGCCCTTGACACCGTAGTCCCCTAGCCACGCATGCTCCCATGTGTTCACGCACAGCAGCGGCACAACATCAACACCGCCCAATGGCTTCTTTGGCCTAGCATCCTGCTTTGCAGCCGCACCAAATGCGCCGACCTTGTTCAGCGCCTGGTAGGAATCGGCGTTGTGTGTGTTGAGATCGTGTGACTGCCGCCGGTAGTGTGCGCCTGACAAGGGCGAGCCGGCAATGTATGTGGGGAGAATGCGCAAGCTGCCGAACTGGGTATCGTTGGTTTGCACGAGCCAAACGAAGCCGGGGCCAAACATGGACTCAGCAGTTGCAAGGAAGGTGTCGCGGAGGGTATCGATGGAGGAAAAATCTCTCTTGATCTGAACCGCGAGGTCGGATGAGGGCGTCGACTGCACATTTGGGTTTGTGTTCAGGCCACGGAAGAAGAAATGGTTATTGAATGCCATGCTGGCGAGATTGAAGGCGTAGGCCTTGGTAGGATCGCGAGCGAATTCGATGACGAGCGACTTGGTGTCCTGACCTTCATGGACGGTACCGACTGTCGACGCGTTGAGCTCATCGATTATGTGCTGCTGATACTTTGTATACGCCGTGCGGAACCCCTGCTTGGAGAACAGTCCTGGAATGCCATTTTCAACCAGCTGGTCATGATTGGCAAGCGTTGGGACTGTGTATAAGCTGCGGGCGAACGAGGGTGCTCTATTTGCTCTCTATGGCGCTGTCAGTCGGCCGCCCTTCAGACCTGCATCGGGAGGATCGCATACGCTCGCAACCGAGGCCGCAGCCTGGAAGGCGGTAGTAGCAGGTCGTCGTGCTAAACACCGCAGAACCGTCATGTCGTGTGAGTGATGAGATCGATGCCAACTTCAATGTCTCCAAGCTAATAATTCTCGCCCGGGGAGACATCGCGCTAAATCCATTGTCCAATCAACGGCGCACCCTCGCCTTGCTGTGGACAACTCACAGACACGCAACCGCCTGTGCGTGTTTCACCCACTCAATTGCTCGCGACCGCATAGCCACCCAAACAGAAGGGAAGCATGCCATTGCTACGCTGCTAGTAGATGCCTGCAGCCTTTGTTCAGCGCCTCTCATCCATTCGGCGCCTCACCGCTCTATTCCGGGAACATTGGGCCGTGAAATGGCTGGCCATGAAAGAGCCTGACTGTACTGTGGAGACAGTCACTTGCGGCTCCCATGCATTTCTTGATGTATGAACATGTCCAGGAGGTAAATATACTCAGATTGTTTCCTTCGTTCTCTTGGCCTGTTCGTCTCTTCGTACTTCATTCTGTCTTGCAGTTCTCGAGTCTGGTACCCGCACTGCCTTCACTTTAACCAGCACTGATTTCATCTCACACCTGCATTGTCTTCATTTTGTATCAGCTTTACTGTAATCGTTCGCATAGACACACACCTACGCCATGAGACCCTCCGCAAGTCTCCCTAGGTTGTCTAGGATATCAGTCTTCTTTCTCCTTACGTCAGCAATCACATCAACCCAAGCATCGACCCTCTTCCTTCGACAAGCGCAAACATGTGGAGGAGTCCAAGGGCTGCAACAATGCGGCAACAGCTTTCCATCTGACTTTTGCTGTCCGAAAGACTCTACATGCATGTCCTTGAACAGTGCAGATATCCAGTCGGTCATCTGCTGTCCTGCAGGCTCGGATTGTGCTTTCATACAACCCATTACCTGCGATGTCAATCAGCTCAACGCTACCCTCCATCCTGACAACCAGATGCATCTCTCCGACATAAACGGTGTAGAACTTCCCACGTGCGGCGCAAAGTGTTGTCCCCTAGGCTATACATGCAAAAGTGGCATGTGCTCGAAAGACCAGACAACACCAACCCCCACATCGTCTGTTACTTCAACACCGTCCGCCACAAATCCGGCCTCCTCCTCCTCTCAAACATCTGGCTGCCCAGCGCCTGTTCCTGTGAAGCAAGGCTTTGACGGCAAGTCCTTCGCAGCCGGCCTCTTCCCTGGTCTTGTCATCGGTGCGCTCGGCGTCATTGGCTTGATGTGGCTGATCAATAAGCGCCGTGAATCTAAGAATGAGAAAAAATACTCTGGGGATTTTGGTCATGTCACGCGGCAGATTAGCGATCCAATTTATGACCCCGAGCACGCTGCACGAGTAGACTTCATACGGCGCCCGTCGCACTCAACACACCGCTCGCCAAACTCCTACAATTCCAACGCTGGTATGATTTCGAGCGGTATGCCGAGCAAGCCTACTGTGGGTACTGGTCTCACACCAAGGATCAGGAGTATGTGGGACCGCACACCCAAGTTGAACTTTGGCTTCAACAACGGGCCAGATTTGCCAGCCAACCCCAACCCCAACCCAGTTCGGCCACCACCCGCAGTCCGCGCCGGTAGCAGCGACCGCGACCCCTATAAGACACCCACCTTTACACCCAAACGTGCCCCCCCGCAACGCCGCACGAGCAGGTCGTCGCGCAGCCGCCGCCGCCGACGTGAGCCGGAGATGGAACAGCGTCCCCCACCGCCCGACCGCCAGGACAGCACCGAGACCATCGATGTGCTGATGCCAGCACCGAACCTGGGTTTCCTCGCGCCACCCAAGGCGCCAGGGATGCGCGAGAACCGTGCAACGTGCGACTCAGGGACGACAACATTTACAAAGCTGATGGAGAGGGCAGGATTTGATGACGATGTGAACAGAGACGTCAAGAACTTTAATAGCCCCCCAAGGAGATTCTAGTGGGATGAGATTTTTGACGAAGTAATGATTGTCTCATTTCAGAGTGAGCAGCAGTGCTGTTCCTGCCGCTTGCCACGGCAGAAGTATATATGAAGATACCAGGCACAACACCACCCTTTCGATTCTTGACTATATAGCTTTGATAGCGTTTTAAATACTACATCCTTACAGTTGTATCTTTTATTTTTTTTTTAAAAAAAAAAATCCCCTACGGGCTGGTGCACCAAGAAATTTTCAGTGTGTTCGTGGCCTAAACGTGAGGAACAGCAGCATGCCTTCCATCATCAAGTCCGTAACAAAAGCACTTTCAATGGCAGGGAGCACTCTCGAGTACAAGAGGCAGCTTGTTCCTTATTTCACGCCCTTTGAGGTATTTTACCATCGTTTCGTATTGCTCTTATCTTTTCTTGGGCAGCAATCGTGCAATGGTCGTGGATAGGGCGTGGGAGGCCTTAACGTTCAGGCTGGTGTCCGCTCACCTTTTAAGCTACTATAACACTGCAAAATAATTCTCATCTCTCTGAATCCTAGCTACTGGAAAACTTGGCAGAATCAAACTGGAAATATACTCCAAGTCAGTGCTGTTTACTACATCATGGATCCCGTTCTCAGCACTCCCCGTCTTCAACTCACGCTCATCACGCACGCGGAGCGTGGTAGCGATGAATTGAAGTGGCTTCACGAACTGAGAAGTAACAAGCAGGCCACATTCTGGAGGTACGATCACGTATAAATTTCCTGTTTTTTTTTATTTTCAACCATATAATTCGCTGTTGTCGTTCGGTGTTCTTTATCGACTTTTTGCCTTGCATCTTCCTTCATTATACTGATCAGAATGAACAAGTACAGCATCTCGCCGCCGAGTACGAGCATCGAAGAGACAGAAAAGGTCATTGGTGCCTACCTACCAGATACTAGAATAGTCTCTCCATTTCCCAACGCCACCTCACCACTAGCCTCAGCAGAAGAAGCTTCTAGGAAAGCCTACAAGATCGCTTATGCTGTGCATGAGGTTCTTTCACTGGACAACGTTAGTGGTGAATCCAAAGTGGAGAATAATATGAGGTTTATTGGCCTAGTGAGCTTGGTCTCTCTGTCTGGCTACTACCTGAGGTTACCAGAGCACCTCGTGATTTCGAAAGAGCAGGAGAAGGACACGCTAGTCGTTGAGCTGGCTTATTCGTTTCTACCACATGCATGGGGAAAGAAATATGCAACTGAAGCTGTCTGTGCCGTACTCCAAGCTTGTAAGAGTGACAAGAACAAAGCGTTCTGGGAGCCATGGGCAAGCGTCTGGCTGCGTGTTATTGTTAACGAACGGAACCCACCCAGTCTAAGGGTTATGCAGAAATGTGGAATGGAAGAAAAAGGTATTTTCAAGTGGCAAGGGAAGAAAATTCTCATTGGTGGGGAGTGGAGGACTGAGGACAATCTACATATCTTCGGAGGCTACCTGCGTGGTGGGCGTGATAAAGAGGTGGAGTAAAGGGTCTTGTTGCTTAGCTCCTCTCTTCCACATGGCCGTTTTCAGCTCTCTACCCCAACCTCACTTCAAACTCGACGTCCATCTTTGCTATGAATTCCAACTTCCCCACCATGTGCTACCGCTAATACAAATGATTTCCTGCCAGTGGCAGCCTCTCCTACACATTCCAGATACGCCATTTCTTCGACTGCTAACTTTGGCGATTCCGTGGTTGCAGATACCAAGTCAGAGGTCAGTGTTTTAGCTGGCACTCTAATACATTCTCCTCTAATGCAATCATTGTTTACTATACAATATCGTACACCGTCACATACCCTATTTCTTCAAAAGACTCCCATCCAACTCCTCTAGTCTTGCTGTCATCATTTCCGGATTTTCTCTGAGCAGCCCTCTAACCCTCTCCTCAAATGCCTTTACCATGGCCTCTGCAACCTTGGGCGCCGCGCCTCCACTCAACGCCGCGTAAAACGGATTCGCAAACGCAAATTCCAGCGCTAACTCGATCCGCGTCTCTTTCGCACCCAGCTCCTCCACCGTCCATTTGCTCCTTAAATGTGTCAACAGGCCTTCACTGCCCTCGTTTTTTATCCGCGCCTCTGCTGCGCGAGTGGCCTCGTCTAGATGATGCTGAATCTGGTCCTTGGGGAGTGAAGTGACGGCGTCTCCACCGACACTCTCTACCACTTTACCCGGCACACAGTATACCCTCGACGTAAAGCTTTCTGTCAGATTGCCAAACCCGCTTGTTAAGATGCCAATGCTGGGCCACCTCCGCCCAGTTACTGCATCAGGCGCAGACCAGTGTGTTATTGTGGAATTTTGACAGTACGGCAGGAACGAAGCGTAGGAGGGTACATCGGCGATGATAGAGTAAATCGGCGCACTAGGATAAGGAAGTGTACGGGAGGCGCGGAGGGTTTGAACTTCTGCAGGACTTGCGACGGGCGAGAAGATGTTTGGAAGCAAGGTCCGTGTATTTGAGGCGAAGCAGGGCGCTTGTAGGGCAGGACGAAGGAGGGGTTTGAGGTTTAACATTTTAGAGGTGTGCGAATATTGAAGAAATCACACCAATGTCACCATATCATAATGAAAGTCATATATGAACAAGTAGAGGTACCTTGAAAATCGTCATTGATATGACGCATGGACCCTGTATGTCAGGGACCATACTCAACCAGATGCTAGCGTCAGATCTTAATCTTATCGATTAACTTTTCTCAATATTCCAAAAACCCCACCAACTCCCCCGCGTCTTTATACTCATACTATATTTAAGAACAAAATGGCTTCAAAGACAGAAAACGAGACGCCAAATACAGAGGAAACTCGTTTCCAGACAGATAATAGTGTGTCCAGGAAACAACACCCAAAACAGCAACTCTCAAAGGCTATGGAGCACATGCGCTTTGCAGTGACCGTCGATCCCGTCACTGCTCCAGCATCGACAAGCACACCTCAAAATATCGCTTCCTCACCCGCTGAGAATGACGCATACGGTGTCCCCGCGACCATCCAGCCTCTCCGCAATCCTGCCTCACGCTCACATGATCCATCCAATAACCAAAAGCGATCCGACCCATTCTCCTTTGGCTCACGTATCCTTGAGGAGGGCGACAACATCTTCGAATTCAACGCCTGGGACAACGTGTCTGTAGATGACACATACAAGGCTTTCTCGGAAGAACAGTTCTCAAAACAGCGAGCAGACCCCGTGAGCGACTTCGACCGCAAGCGATTCAATTCCAATCCAGAAAAATGGTGGAATACATTCTACAAGAACAACAAGACAAACTTCTTCAAGAACCGCAAATGGCTGGCGCAGGAATTTCCCATCTTAAGCGAAATAGGCCGCGCCGATGCGCCCGCGGCAACGGTGCTGGAAGTAGGTGCAGGCGCAGGGAACAGCGCGTTCCCTATTCTGCAAAACAGCCAAAACCCCAACTTGAAGATCCATGCGTGCGACTTCTCCAAGAAGGCCGTCGAGCTGATCCGTGGCCACGAACTCTATGATACAAGTAAGATTCAGGCGGATGTATGGGACGTTGCGGCCAGCCCGGATTCAGAAAATAGCGGGCTGCCGCCAGGTCTAGGTGAAGGGAGCGTGGATGTTGTGCTCATGATTTTTATTTTTTCGGCACTGAACCCGAGGCAGTGGGACCAGGCTGTAAGAAATATTTGGCGCTTGCTCAAGCCGGGTGGGCAGGTGCTTTTCAGGGATTATGGGAGGGGCGATTTGGCGCAGGTACGGTTCAAGAAGGGGCGGTGGATGGAAGAAAACTTTTATGTCCGCGGTGACGGGACAAGAGTATACTTTTTTGAACAGGATGAGTTGAAGGAGATCTGGGGCGGAAAGAAGAGAGAGATAGAGGACCAGGTGGATGGCGATGATGCCGAGTTGGCTGCAAAGACTGCAAACCTTGAAGTCAAAGATGCAGAGCCCCAGAATGCCCGCCCAGCATTCGATGTGGCGCATTTCGGCGTGGACAGGCGGATGTTGGTAAATCGACAGAGGAGACTGAAAATGTACCGCTGCTGGATGCAGGCTGTCTTCAAGAAGCCCGAGTCCGCCGACGGCCTGCAGAGTGAGATTCCTACAAGTACATTACGGCAAGACAAAGAGGGCGAAGCTGAGGAAGAAAGTGAGGAAGCATAAACCCATGCCTCGAACTTAGATCATTTGTTTGAAAATACCCAATAGTTCGATTGCACAATCCGTGCTTTATCCATGTGAACAGAAACCCGTAACTCTCGCTGTTGGAAGAAATGCGAAAGACGGTGTCGATATGTGGATCAGGTGAAAGATGAAGATCGCAACAGGTTAGCGACAAAGGAATGCTGGCTTGACGTTGAATTGGCATGGACTTGGTGCACCAGATACATAGCGTGTATATCGATATGCTTGAGCTTCCCCCATACATCACCACAACGTCTCTCCTTGTGCCTAATTTGGCAAGCTCGGCTCGCGCCAACTCCTGTTTGCTAACGCCCTTATGCTCATTGTTGATATGTTCGTGACCATGATGATTGTGTCTTTGCTCTCCATCTTCTCGCTCTCAGCATGATGGACTGGCCTCTCAGTCTCTCTAAGCCCATCCGCATCGCTGACATTCAAACGAACACTTCATGCGCTTGCCATTAGTCATAGCATGTACCTGTCTAACAGCTCACTCGCGTCCCTTTCTCGCATCGAGGACCAGTTCTACACTCCCCTCTTCCTCAACAACTCAGATCCCCCATCTCGTACATACATGTCGATAACATTCAAACCCAGTGCCTTCGCGAACTGAACACCGAGATCCTCTAGCCCTCCCCACTCTTTGGAGGTATGGCAGGTAGTGTTTGACTCAGGTGTTTATCAATAGCTCAAGAGTTGCTCCAACGATGTTCGACTGAGGACGATATTGATGCTTCCAGTCCGTAGTGTGAGAGGCGGGAGCGTCCTTGGGCTACCCTTCGACAAACCACAGCCTAGTCACGATGACATCGACGCAAATATCAGAAGGTTTTCATAGAGTACGTCCAAGCTATTGTATCTCTGCTGAGCAATAAACTAACACAATCACAAAGGACTCTGTTTATACTGAACAGATGCGTAGGGTTTGCTCTAGTCTCATTCATGAGAGAAGCCGATAACTGCTACGTCCAGCTCTTTCTGCGAGAGGGGGACTGCTCCAAATCCTCTTGTCTCAGAAACAACACTAGAGATAGGCTTGGTTCGAAAACCTTCGGCTATGGCGGTGTCGATCCTTGCATTTCTTTCAAGCTATCAGCCAACACAATGGCCTGGCGCGTACCGATGCGCAGAGCGATGAATTGCAGCATGTCGATAACCCACTGTCGCATCTCATTGCTTGTCAGGTCAGATGTTCCTGCAGCATATAGCGGCCAGATGAGGTGATGCATGCCAGTTGGTCTGACCGGGTCGAGAAATGTACCGGGTGGATGGATCTTATACTGAGCATTTTTTGAGCTAGGTATATCAGGATTTGACCCTCCGGAGGGGCCACTTGTTCGAGTAGCAGGTAGTTTCGGGAAGCCAACCATGCCCGTGAGCTGTGGTGCGGATGCACAGATTGCAGCCGCTATTGTTCGTACAACCTTCTCGCTGGCTGCTATTTGTCGTCCAGCTTCCTCTTTAGTGAACAAAGGCGGTTCACATACGCACCCTTTCCACAGTTGGTCGCGAATGACTTGATATAGATGCATCCGACAAGATCTGAGATTGTTCCACATCTGTGCAATCCACGGGTCCATGTAAACATGGTAGAAGGTCCCATACACATACTTGGATGGCTGCTGCAGCTGTATAGTCTCGTACTGCCAGATCACTGGGATAAGCGCTTTGATCCGGTCGAGTTCATGATCAAGGTTCAAAGCTCTGGTAACCAGGGCGACTGGGTCGCTTTCTCCATCTCGGCTCAGATTAATGGAGTTGTGCATGAAATGTGTCAATCTTGTCGTCCATTGACGACCGTGTACAGCGTAGTCCGATGATGGGTTACAATGATCATATAGCTCTTGCATGCCGTCAGGAACCTTTCGGCCAGCTTCGAGCGAAACAAGCAGGATGATTCCGTAGTAATTATGGAATATGCGCCTGGCAGTGTCGGACTCAAATTGTTTCTTTCCTCGCAGATTCAAGAGAGCACTTGCCCCTTCGACGTGTTTCGCCCATGCCTGGATCGACCGCTTGTCGTGAAATGTAAAGTTTTCATACATACCGAGCATGATGATAGAGATTAGTGTACTATCCTTGACCGCAGTTTCTCTGATACTTAGAGCATTGTTTGTCATGCGTAGGGCGGAGCCATAAGCCGTGTGGGCTTTCGCCATGATATCATGGTTCTTCACTGAGTTTGCAAGGCCGGCTAGACACACCGCTTTCACACTACTTCGTAGAACTTCTTCACAGTCAGGCTGATTCAATGCCTCAAGAACCCACTCGTACTGCCCTCTCGGTACCAGTGTCGGTTGTGACACATAGTTTGAGATGAAGAAACCTATGGCTTGCTCTTCAATCGATGGTGTGATTTCTCTGGTCATACTCTCAGATGTAAAATACTTAGTTACCGCTTCAAAACAAGGTTTCAGACAGGGGGTTTTTGTCTCCGTCCAGTTGGAAGGTGGTGACTCTGAGTTGCTTGCAACTAAGTTTCGTTGTCTTCCAAGTTCCGAGCTATGTTGGAACTTTTGCATGGCCAATAACTCATAATGTTTTTCTGCTTTCCTAGCAATGAGAGTAGTCTCGTCCTTGAACATCATAGATAGAGAATCACGATAGCCGTAACAGATTTTGCCGGATCGGATGCATTACGAGCAGGAAGGTCGCTTTTGATCGCACTACACCAACGTCAGCCTATCGATCTAGTGAACTTTTATTGATCGGATTTACCTTGATTTTCCTCTCTCTACAGTGCTTGCAACCTTTCGATGGCCTTCCAACATTAGGCATGGCGTTTGATGAACAATGTTTGAAGTGGTCGGGTCTGATTCCGTATAATTCTATGTATCGTGTCTGTGCACGTGGTGCGCACCCCACCATTTCCACAGTATACTTTGCACTCCTCTTAACTTAACACCACAATCGCTGTGGAGGAAGCCCTTGCAGAATATTGATCATTCAATCTCTGATGAGCCTTTTCCTTACCAGAAGCTTGCCCAAAACCACAACTGTTGGTGCTCAACTTTAAAACGTCAACACCTAGGGTCAATGTCGCATGAAGCCAAGGCAATCAATTAACGATTAACCTGCCCGCATGATGGGGCAGAGCTCGTGAATTATATCATAGACCTTGTCAGGTGGCAACTTATGCCTACTAGGCAAACGATCAAAAAGTTCGCAGCTCCAATAACTGGGTTACCAGCTTCAACCGACACAAAGATCAGCTCATCTATAGGTGGATCACACGTATAGATAGGAATCGACACAAGGCTGGTTCTGGCGTTGAATTCCGCCTAAAGCTTGAGCTTCTGAATGGTAAGATGGCAGAGTACGGGCTGTAGCCAGAGCACACATGCAATATGGACAAAAAGGACTTCGCCATCGGGTGGCGAGAAGGAGCAAGTGCATCTTCTCCAAGTTACTGTACTGCAAGAAGCATTTCGGACAGTCTGTAGACGATGGCAAAATTGACTGGGCAACGTTACTGGCTTGTATTTGCGCGAATGGTACAGCACTCCACTAGACATCATCTACTCGGCAGCTGACCGAGCTGTCAAGGCAGGTTGAGCTGGTGGAACAGATTCAAAGAAGCAACCTATTCTCTTCACCACTTCACCCAATAACTGGATGGACAACGGTCTTGGTTCAACGTGGCTTGAGCAGGTGTTTGACCGCTACACCAAGTCAAATGCTCGGAGAAAGTGACGTTTACTGATTATTGACAGCTATGGCAGCCACGTTACGAGAGGTTTCATGAATTACGGAGACAAAAACAAGATTCCTTTATGATCTTCCCACCACACACCAAACGCACGCTGCAGTTGCTCAATGTAGTCTGCTTTAACCCCTTTGCTCAAAACTACGCCAAAGAGCTCGATCAACGCACTCAAAAGACGCAGAGGGGGGTCTCTATGAAGAAAGGAGAACTTTACAGCATGTTCTGAAAGACTTGAGTGGCTTCCTTCACTGTGTCGTTAGTGTTGAAGTCAGTCTCCACCACAGCCATGCACTCACCTAATGCCCACATCATGCTGGGTAGGCTCACTTACAAGAACCCACAGAAACCAGGAGATCAGATGATGTATAGTTCCAATACTGGAATATCTATCTGGCTTAAATCTAAGTCGTTGCTTCACTCTATAGCACGAGATAAGGGTAATGTAGAAGGGATCCTTCACACCTCTCAACGCTAAGTGAGCTACTACAACAGCAACTCGGTGGCGTCAAACACAAACTTGTTAAAAATAAGGGAGTGAAAGATAAGCAGCGGGTATTGCCTTTGGCAGTACACAATATTGAGTTGCATGACGGTGCAAAGTGGTGGAGTCCATCATCAAAGAACAAGGTAGATGCACGATGGAATACATAACAAGCTTACCAGGGAGGACCAAAAGCTGCAAAAGCTACCAAGGGTGTACTGAAACGTAACCAGAGACTTCTTCAAGCAGAGCGGAAGGAACAGGACTGTGTACGGCATTTGAAGGAGAGGGAGGATTGTGATCAGCTCAAAGCCGTGAAGGCTGCAGAAGTCGCTAAACGCAAGGCTGAGAGAGCGCCAGAAGCTCACGACTCTCAAAAGCTATAAAACAACTTCAAATAGGACAATGCAAGGCCTCGGTTCCTCTTCGATAGCAGAAGAAGCGTGCACGTTCTGTTGCAGCTGTTGTGGACGTACACCCAAAGTTAACTCCTGTGGTCGCCACATTAAACCGCCAAAAAAGTTCGAGAGAATTTTCTTTACATGGGCCTATGGAGCATTATAATCGGGAAATTTACAATAACAATTTATTGTAAATGCCTCTACAGCATCAAATGTGTGGTGCCCGTGAAAGTGGTGGGGTGCCCATCACACGGACATACGCAACACAAGTATAGACACCACAGTACTGCAGACCCGGATATGACCATATTCTGAATCACAAGATCAGGATGGGGGATTGGTACTGGTGGATGGTGAATATCTGCCAAGCAGGAATGGAGGATCGAATGTATTACGCGATTAGAATACTGCTGGGACTCGTTCGCAATGTTCGGAGATTTTTCCACGAGATATAATTTGTTTCCAGCGCTGCTATTAGTGAGAGTCAATCGTTAACTTGGGCCCGGCGTACCCTGTCAACACGACATCATCGCGACATCAGTGCATAAAGGGTCTGGGTCTAGCTTGTCTTTTGTCTGTAAATCCGAGCATGGAGATCATACCACCTCCAAACCTGTTCTTCAGCTCATATAGGGTATGTGACGCGTTCATGAATCATAGCATACGGTCTAATTACGACTCTGTCCTACTTCTGAGAAGTGGCATGCATCTACCTCAGCCATGGCTCAGCAGGTGCCATTGAAGATAGCAAGCTTGAAAAAAAGAGAACACACTGTAGAGCACATACTTATATCTTAACCACGCCGCTTTTACACTCAGAGCTTTGCGCAAGTGGATGCGCAAGATGCACGCATTGAGCCCCTGCATGTAACGTTAGTTATATATTCGCAAAGCTGGTACATGTTTGATAAAGTTTCTTCCTCGAATGTCTGATCATGTTCATTAAATTAAGGCACTAAGAGATGAAGAAACAAAAAAATCCATAGTGTGAATTGCTCTGTCATCATGTGTTTGATAACCCAATCCCGTGCTGTCTTCCATTTTCCACTCCTAGCTTCTGCCTTCCCGGGTATAACAGCTTGAATCAGTCTTTACCATTCCACGGCTCAACATAAAACTCGGCCCTGAAGCGCTCTCCTAACGAGCGGTACCATTCGTGGTGAGTCCATTCACTGCATTTCCGTTCACGTAGCCGTTGGAGTACCCGTTAGTCGCATGTCCGTTGGAGTACCCGTTGACTCCGTTTACTGCGGTCTCATCATCGTAATGAAGAGTGAGGCTAGTGGGGATTGGGCTCTCATTGGAACTGGCATCAAGATAGTGCCGCATTGTAATACCAGCAAGCTTGTGCTCTGTCGTTGTGAACTTGCCTTGCTTTCCAGGTGCGCGGCGGATATTCTTCAGCTTGAAGACTTCGCGCAGAGTTGCTGCGAGAGAAGGTCCGACAAGTCGTGCGCCGAAGCAGAAATGTAGGCCATGACCAAGGAGAGTGTACTCTTTGAATGAACGATGTGGGTTGAGAATCTCGGGGTTAGGGAATGCAGCAGGATCCATGGCTGCCTTGGATGTGGCGATCAGAACTGTGTGGCCCTTCTTGATGTGTACAGGTCCGCGAACGCCGTCCATGACCGTTATGTCCTTTGTCGCTACGCGAGGCAGGCCTGGGACGACTCCTACGTGGCGCATGCCTTCGAAGACAAAACCTTGCAGCTCGCGCTCTGAAGACGCGGGATCCATGTGAGCAAGTTGGATAATGCGCTCCTTGTACTTCTCATAACCGGGTTTGAGATACAAATCAATCAACAAAGAAGCTTGTTGTGTTATGTTACCAGCAACAGGTGCGCCCATGCCGATACAGTCGCCCACTTGATCACCAAGAGGCAGCTTCGTATCCGCGAGCGCATGGTAAATACGATCAGCGTGAGGGCCAACTTCGAACGCGCTACCTTTGGCCATCCAGTCAACGAGGCCCTCCATCCTGCCGGTCTGGGTCTTAAGATGGGTCTCAAAGATGGACCGCAAAGGAGCAGCAGCTTCCATGGCGCTTTCTTTCAGCTTCCACTCATTGGCCGGTATGATGTTGAAGCTCTGGTACATGAAGAGCACAAGAAATGCGTTAAATGCTTCGTGTAGAGACAAGAGACCTCTTGGATGCTCTTGTGATTTCAAGGGAATCGCAAAGCGTTCTGCAAGCCAGAGTATGGGCACTATGTTCGTCACATCACGAACGATATCGATAGAGCGCCTTCCTTTGGGTCCTTTCACTGTGTTTTTCTGGATTTGTTTCCGAACATGTGTGCTGAAGAAGTCTGTGGTGTTCTTTTCAAATCCTTCCTCGAAGAAGATCTTGTGGAGTACGTTCGAGCGATCATCATGTTTCTTGGCTTCATCCCAGCCGATCATGAAGTCATGTCCAGCAGTGCAATTACGGATGGCAGCCTGGTACATGACAACAAAATTTTCCCGATCTTCGAAGACTTTCTTGCAACCTTCTTGAGTCTGGACGCTAATGATGTCGTAGTCGTTAGGTGGGCGCTTGAGATCGTACTTCTCTAGTACTTTGTTGCCCTGAATAATACCCTTTGCCGCCTCAGGGGTGTAGAAAGGCAATAGTGCATATGTCGAAGTACCAGTGAAAGCGCCAGGAAGACCTTGGAACAACAGCCTTGGGAGGACTCCACCATACGCGCCAGGGGTCGTCTGCTGTAACAAAGCAGCCCCCCAATTTGTCAGGGTATTGGCATTGAAGTCGTAGCTGAGAAAGCGGTCGCCACGCACCAAAGCGACAGCATCATCAAGGATACCTCGCCCGGTGGTCTGCCCGGGGCAAACACCACTGCCTGGCATAGCAGGCTTGGTGCATTCAGCCATCAGACCGGGGTACAACTCCATGTTTTCGATATGGCCATAGAGCAATTCTGCGGCACGCGCTGTCTCTTTGTCCGGGTTCCAATCCTCAAAGGTCTTGTAAGGCTTCAGATTTAAGTACCTGCGGAACTCATTGAGTGTACAGACGTTGAAAATATCACGCGCCTGTAGCTGCCCCATCAAGTCCACAACCTTGAGGCTGGCTGGAGTCCCGTGTGCGCCAAACGCATGCGCAGGTTCTTCGATGCAGCTCTTGACCAACTCAGCCAGATCACTGTCTTTAAATCTTCCATCTGGACCCCTCTGAAGGCCGCCAAAGGTCCAGTCTTTAGCTTTCACACCAGGGGCAAAGAGTTTGTGACCATAAACCTTCATGACGTCCATATACATATTGACGTCAACGTCGTCAATACTACCCAACTCAGGGTGGACTGAGCGAACTATTTCCTCCATCCACCGGTCATCTGCAGCACTGAGGGCGGCATGCCAGTGATAGAGAACGGCGAATTCTACGGACACCGCACTGCCAGTGCCCCTTTCAACACGCTTGCCAACTTGCTTGATCTCCTTTCCCAGGTCTAGAGACCACTCAGAGTTGGCTCGAGGTGTGTTCAGGATTGCCGCAACGTAGTCTTTTAGAACAACCGATGCAAAGAAGCCAACGTTGATGTTACGCGTGATCTGGAAGATATCTTCGTCTTGCCTGTTATTTGGTATCAGTGTGGTGTACGAATGTAAGACGAGAATGTTTTGTACCATTTTTGGCCTTTTTCATCGAGCTGATCCCAAGGCTTATACTTTCCATCCTCGTTTACTGAATATAGGGATTCGGCGATATGATTGTGGTTTCTTGAGAACATGAGAAGCAATGCGATAACACCTGGTGGCATCATCATAATACGGTCCGACGCGATCGAATCTGGCCAGATCTGCCCATTCTTGTACGTTCGGACACGCTCTTGCTGCTCTCCGGTGTTTCCATACAGTGTGCTGAGGTCAACATAACTGGATGTCTCGTTGATCCATTGGTTAGTCCTAGAGGTCTGGAAGCACTCGTGAATGACAATCGTTGCGAAAGAGAAGAATAGGCGATTCAGCCCGGACGGGTGTGGGCGGAACGGCCCATTGCGCTTTAGTAGAGCTTCGTAGACATCCTCAACGTTGGGTAGGTTAGGTCCTTTATATCTTCGTCAATGTTGCGATGCTGAGCAGGAATCCTGACACGTACCTTTGGGTTTGGATGGTGGCACATTACGCGCATAAGGCGATCCCGCCTTACCCATCTCTGGAATCCAAGGGTTGTTCCCACTGCCATCGTGCTGACGATACCTTGCAGTGGGCCCAGCCATAGTGGGTGTGGGGTGCGGTAGATCGTGCCATAACATTGAGATGAAGCCATCTGAGACCTTCTCGCTCAGTCCACTGTTCAGTGGCAGTCCCTGTAACATTTCCACGCCATGTTCTAGCAACAGGTCCTTGTCGTCTAGAGGTTCGCCTGATGCCAATGTGGTAATTGCATCGAGCGCGAATTTAGCATTCTTGACACCGAGGTTCTTGATGTCGTGGCTAATGCTGGTCTTTTCACTACTCTTCATGCCACTGGAGGCTTCAGCCGACCGGCCATCACTGGCTTTGGTTGGCTTCTTCCTTATTGTGCCCAGTAATGATCGCAGTTGGCCGGGCATTTTAGGAAAAATAGCACGCGTCACAACGTGCTGGCACAGATGATAGGTGACAAAAGGGGTGGGGGAATTTATGTGTAGATGGAGGAGGTAGTCGGTTCAGAAAACAACATGGGATCACAAGCAGTTTTGAGGGAACAGCTGCAGAGCGCGTCAAACAATGTGACCTTACAGCATGAGGAATGCACCGACTGATTCGTGTTCTTCAGCTCCATGCTGATCGTTAGCAAGAATGATGCCGAGCTCTGGTTGGTGAATCTCTTGCAGGGTCCCACCCAGTCACTGTACATGGTCTTGTCCCAGTGTTGGCATCATGAAATCAATGGTAGGATGCTGAGTGTCAAAGCTTCAACACTTTACATGTAGCATTTCTCATTGGTGGTGGTGGCTGGGAGGGTAAGTGGAGTGCAGCTTTGTACGCTAGCTCTCGCTAGCAGATGCTGAATTGGGAACCGAAGAAATGCACTCCGAGGTTGGTGAGTGAGCAACGTACTCTTTGCAGGCAAAACCTGCACTCTCGTGAACCATTTTTTGCGCATTGTTCACGTCTGGGCTGTGGAAAATGCACGACATTATACTGTATCGAGCGAATGGGAGACGATCTCGGACGTGAGACCCTCTAAATGCAGAAGGCAGTAACCAAATACAGAATAGAACTGGCTCTCCATAGCGGCAACATATGCAGATAGTGAAAACCCAAAAGTCCAATGGTGTATGGCGGACAGGCGCTCAGGGGTGAGACACTCAGTCTTTGGATGACTCTCCGTCAAGGATTAGGCGGAAAGATATCCAGATGTGAGATCGACGTGCCGTATCAGATATTGAAAAATCGTTGGCAATTGAAGAGTAAGAGGCCATGATGCTACGCAACAGATTTTGAAGTGAGAGTGCAGTGCGGGCAAAGCTCAGCGCAGTCTTTGTGTTTGGTCGCACCGAGTACGCAGCCGTCAGCGGCAGGCCATTTCGTTCTACTGATTCGTCGAACGCTGTGTTGCAAAGACTCGGGATTTGAGGGATGAGATCCGAGCATAATAAGTCGATAAGATCGGCCTGTCGAAGCAGGGTTGGAGGAGATTTACGAAAAGGACGATCGATTAGCGGGCCGCTTTCTGGTGGGGCGAAACAAGGTCCGTCGCCCCATTTAGGGAATAATTACGGGCTACTTCTCTTAACCTCGCCGAACGCGACGACGCCATCAAGACTGCATGATCGATCAGCAGCACTACACAAGCTTCTTTAGGCTAATCACTAGCAGAAAAATTACGATGATGCGCATTGTGCTCTCTTCGGTCCGTCTCATCTCGACTCCATGAGCAGTAGTGCTTCACTTCCAATATCTACTTGTTGTCCGCCAAAAGTTCCATTGGCACAACCGGGGGTTGTTGGATGCGCCTAAGGTAATGGCCTCAAAGCGATATGATGTAACAGGACATCTCGGGTACTGTGAAATGCACTAAAGGTCTGTAGAATAACGCCCACGTAACATGTGATAGTTACGGATTTGAAGGATCGACAAGCTTGTTCCTCATCATGATCAGCCAGCTCATGCAGGATGGCTTAACAAGCAGTCGGTAGAAGTGGAGTCAATTATGTACCAATCTTAAACAGTAACAATTGGTGCAGGTAAGATCGTTGTATGGGCAGCCATAGCTCCCCAGCAGCAAGGGACGTCCTTTTCCCTAAACATCTACATGATTCGTTGCGTGGGCCATTGCTATCTTGCTTTCAGTCTTAACAATCAGCTGAATTTCTTGTCATTGTTGTCAATCCAGCAAAACGATGCCCCAAGAGACAGAACAATATACTCAGGGTTTGTCATCGTGTGGTGTGTCGCCCTCGCAACCTGATAGATTGGGGCCCGCTCCTCCCACGCAAAGTCGAGGCCATGTACGCAAACAATTCGTCCTCTGCTTCGATGGCACAGGGAACAAATTCAGCGGCACAGATGCAGACTCCAACATTCTTAAAATCTATCGTATGCTCGATCGGAATGGCGATGATCAGTTCCATTACTACCAACCTGGCATTGGAACATATGTTGTGCAGGCCAACAACAGTATGTCCAGAACTGGACGCATAGAAAGATTTAAACACTGGTATGCAAAAGCGAAAGACAGTGCAGTCGGTAAGTCTCCCTAAGAACTCCAAACTAAGAAGTCAAGATTGATTTCTAACAAACTGAAGGTACTTCGTTCGATTTGCATGTCATGGCTGGCTACCGAGTAAGTAGTCTCCTCAAATCTCCATGTCGATAAAAGCATCTGCTATAGATGCCATGGGAAGATGAACGCATTGTGCTCTCAAGCTATATAGCATGTGATTCCTCGAACTAGCGTGCTGACACACAGATCAGTTTCTGATGAGATACTATACCCCAGGAGATGATATTTACTTCTTTGGCTTCTCCAGAGGCGCTTATACCGCTCGCTTCTTGGCGGAAATGCTTGACCACGTTGGTCTGTTATCAGTAAGACTTCAAACCTCTCTGGTCTTAAATTGGTGCTTTCATTGATACATTCAGGCCGGAAACGAGGAGATGTGCCATTTTGCGTGGAAGTAAGTGCACCCCATGCAATTTTCGAGTTGTTGGACTTACAAATGGTTTAGAACATTTCAAAAATGGCAATGCCGGTTGGAAGGTGACGTAAAAGAGAAAAAGGAGAAGAAGAAGCTCCTCGAGTTTATGTGCGCATTTAGAGAGACCTTTAGTCGCCCAGTACGTGCGATCCGCTTTCTTGGCCTCTTCGATACTGTCAACAGTGTGCCGCATTTTGAGAATGCATGGATGCAGCGCAGTAAATTTCCTTACACAGCAAGAAGCTCAGCGCGAGTTATAAGGCATGCTGTGTCGATCGACGAACGGCGAGCAAAGTTCCGGCAAGATCTCATCTCTCAAGCCAAGCCTGACTATGCAACGCACTACAAGCGTCACCATCGACGTCATAACATGAAGGAGCTTCCCAATAGCAACGGCACGAACGGTAACGGATATCAGAACGAAAAGGACGCTGAGGAGCCTAGGGGGCGTCGTGACACCCTTGCACCACCTCACAGATATAGGAATTCTCATGAAACTTCAGGAGTGCGTAGTGTTAGCCCGAGCTATTCATGTGGTGGCGTTTCGGTGCATTCTATGGATCCCGTACATACAAGAGACTCTTGGGATGAAGACGAGGGCGAGCAAGATATTAAGGAGGTTTGGTTTCCTGGTTGCCATGCAGTAAGTTCTTGTCCAATGGTCTATGACACTTTGACTTAACATAAATAGGATATTGGTGGAGGCTGGCCTCTCGACTCAGGCCACGATGCCGCACTAAGCCACGTGCCACTTGTATGGATGGTTCGTGAGGCACAAAAAGCTGGCCTGGAATTCGATGAGGACAAACTCGAGGCTTTGAATTGTTGTCGCGAAGACCGCACATTCGGCGCACCACCCCGTCCGACCACCGTGCCTACCATCGCCATCGACCCAGGTTCACCGGCCCCTGAAGACCATTTCAACGGAAGTGGCAAGGAAAATGGAACAGCCGACAGCTTCGTTGACGATAAAAATACCCTAGCTCATCACTACACCCATCCAGATACCAACTTTGATCAAAAGCTCCATTTTGCTGCAACACAAGGTCGCATACATGACGTACTTCAATTTAATAACGGTGCAGGAAAGTTGGGTGTTTTGTCTTGGAACTTCATGGAATATCTGCCCTTCCGACGTATGGATCTTTGCGAAGATGGATCCTGGAAAGCAATCAGATGGCCATTACCAAAGGGCGAAACACGCGACATTCCAGAAAATGCCATAATCCACTCCAGTGTCATCAGACGCATGCTCGCAGACCCTAAATACAGGCCTGGGAATCTAATCGTTGGCGGTGGAGGCCGGGGCGTGCGAAGAGCGCCGGAAGAGATGGGCATTGGCAAGTGGGTGTGCTGTAGCGAGGAGGGCCATCCTGTGGGAGAGTGCTTTGTGAGGAAGGAGAAGCCGGTCAGAAAGGGGACAGAACAAAGCTCACGTTCTCATGTAATGCCGAGTGGGCCTCAGGGGAATTATTTTTCTGGGAGGTAGAAAGTTGTCGCTGTGGCACTCACCAGGGGTATACATAGCCTAATAACGAGACAATGTGTCGTGGTGTTATCAAATAGGGAATTGAGCAGTGAATACGCGAAGTAGTGAAAAAGCAAGTTGTTGTTTTGTTCTGTCTATGTCGTTCTGCTATTTATGTGAAATATGAAGAAACGGTAGTGCATGACGCACGGCTTCAGTTATCTCAGTATAAGAGGCGCTTCTTTATAGTAGGAAGTGGCATTTTACCGCAACACGTGGTACATCAGATGCTCTTACACAATAACCGTCACACAATGGGGGGTTTTATAGTTTGTCTGTTCTTACTTTTTTAGCTCATCATCTTGCGTGCCGATGAGCACTATTGATTACTCGTTGCAGACAATCACAGTAATCTTGTGCTTTCTCCTGTACTGACTTGCGGCCAATGCTACTGGCCAACGCAGCTCATAAGAGGGACGCCTTTATTGCCACATGTTGTCTGTGTTGGCAGGACGTCCGACACACGCGTGCGGTCTTTGGGGTTGGTAATATGTTCTGTATTCTTCTAATGTTCTTGTTTTATTTCATGTTCTGTCTGTGGATATGTGTTGTACTTATGGGAAATGTTTGTCTTGACATGTTGTTGTGCTACATAGCAACCTCTGTACAGGTGAGCACCTACAGCATGCAAATGCCTCAACCTGATCACGGTGTTCCCGCAGTCTGGCTATACGACCTAGGCATACAAGGCTATATCAAGCCGACCAGCTAAAAGAAATGCTGTAAATATATCGACTTTTGAAAAGTACGAGAACAAACCGCGTACTGCAATCAGAGTATGGACTCGACGATGGTTCGCTCAGAGGCAGTCTACTGCACGTCAAATATAC
Source organism: Leptosphaerulina australis (assembly GCA_026120165.1). Taxonomy (NCBI): domain Eukaryota; kingdom Fungi; phylum Ascomycota; class Dothideomycetes; order Pleosporales; family Didymellaceae; genus Leptosphaerulina; species Leptosphaerulina australis. The sequence goes on from JALRMI010000224.1 coordinate 41,858, forward strand.
AGACTGCATTGAGTTAATCCTTGTGTTGTATGTCCCTTTGTAGAGAGGCATATTCGTAAGAGATGCTATCATATATATGGGAATCTGTTGGAACCCAAGATGAGGATCGACAACGGCTATGCAAGATGTCGGCTGTGTGATAAGGGGATCAACATCAAGACGTACATCGGACTGATGTCCAATATACCTTCGTGCAATGACGCCCAATGCCCCTTCATACACGGACGACTGGAACATACGGTGAGCATGGGAGATCACGTGTCATCTCTCATCATCCAGATAAAGAGACGACGAGCCAAAAGTAGATAGAAGAATCAAGCATCATCAATGAACTATCGTTAGAACCTGTATTTCGTTTTTTACCTTTTTGGCACTAGTGCTAAGGTCTACCAACAGAATCCATGACTTACGCCCACTGTTTGCATTGCCCAGATGGAGAATGATCTTTAATTGCCAGAGCCCTCACAGCGGCCTTGATGTATATCTAGTGTCCGCATTGGATGTGCTACCTCTGAGCTGATGCGATCTCTGTTAACCAAGCAAATCTAGAGGAGCGCGGCTACTAAATATGATTGATGGGCTAGACATACACAGAGGCATGTACCCATCTCGAACTCATTTACTTGAACCATTTGATCTTCTTTCTTTCCCATAGCGTCAAGGAAAGACACACGAAGTCCTCTCCGGATTTCTCCTTGATGGAACACTCTTTTTCTGAGGAAGATGGATCATTTCAGCAACACGAACCATAGCCGGAGCGAAATCGAGTATCTATACAAATAGCCTACATGTCGATGTGCACCGAAGTGGACTCCAGCGGCTGTAAGGAAAGAGTGCTGAATGCAACGTAGAAGCGAGGAATGCGAAATTTTTAACGATGTCATCATATATATTGTTCAAATGCTACGCGGATTCAAAGCCAGTGCGCTTCTCTAATGCAACGACCGTCTATATGCACCCGCATCAAATGCCCGATCGCTCAAACGCTGCAAATCAACCACACAAAACATGAACGAAAGCGAAGAAAATTAATAGACTGAGCAGCCAACCTGCGCCCGAGTCAATGCAGATGTAAACATGGCCTGCATGGCCATGTAGTGGAAGATGATACCTCCCAGTACAGCGATGTGCCAGATGTTGTGGCTGCAGCCAAAGTAATCAAAGAAGCCAGGGAACCAGCGCTCTGGACACTTGCTCGCATATAACACTGCACCGGTAATGTACACAAGAAGGCTCTTGGTGATGGGTGCGTAAAAGTACAGCGCCCACTGGGGACCACGGGTCCAAGATAGCTGGAAGAATGGAATGAACCCGGTCAAAGCGAGAGCACAATAGAAAGCAACGCGTAGCCATGCCATGTCAGCACGGTTGAAGGTTGGCTGCCAGGGCAAAATGACACCACCGATACCAAGAGCAGCAGTAAGAATCATGTAAGACCAGCGAGAAACAGGCTCGCAGTAGAAGGCGGCATACTCGGTGGTGAGGATGGAAGCAGCGACGAGAAATGAAATGCCTGTATAGTCGACGCAGGCAAAACGCTCGAGCAATGTTTGTTCCGAGATGCTGCTCATGGTATGCCAAATGGTGGAGCAAGCGAGGCATTTACATGCTGCGAAAAAAAAGACTCCAGCGATGAAGATGTCAGCCTTGGTTGATTGACTCCAATTGACACTGGATGGGTAGAAGTAGAAGGCCAGAGCAAGGACCATGACAACCCCAAGAAGGTGGGACCAGATGTTGACAAGCTCATTGTGGAAGCCGAATACAGAACGCACACAGGCCCACTTGCCATCAGAGAAGCGGTAGCCCTTCAAGATATGAGGGTTGATTCTCCAAGGCTCAGGCAGATCGTCGTAGTGAATTAGGCCGTGCTCCTTTGCGCGAGCCAGCGCACGTTGCACACCGTGCTCGATTGTGGTCTCAACAGTTTCACGGGCTCGACGAGCTTTATCAAGACCACTGTCGACTACACCCTTAGCGGCTTCGAACCCTTCGTCCATTTTTCTTCGTCCACTTTCGTACATTTCGTGGGCGTACGAGCCGATTGTGGCATCTCTTAGAGCGTATGCACGAGTCTCGAACTCTGTCAAATATGAATCCATTAACTGTATTCCCTCCATGACCTTCTCGCCCAATGTCTCTTGCGACTCTAGTGCTTCTTTGTATCGTTCCTCGAGTGTCTCAACAAAGACTGAGGCTTGCCGACGTCCGGCTTCGAGCGCGCCATCTGAGATTTTGGAGCATGATTCGCGCACGGCGAGGAGGGTTGTATATGCATACTCGATGCCTGCGTCGTATTTGAGATGGCCATAATCTTCGAGAAAATCTAGTCTGCAATTGAGGTCGGCCAAAAAGTTGCGAAGCTGTAGAAAAGTCAGATGTGGTCCTTGGTCTCATAGAGTGAATTGCCTACCATTAGATGGAAGTTTTCCGCCTCCTGCACGCATGGTCGAGTGTGCCATGAATGACGTCGCTGGCGTCGCTCCTCGAAGGTGCCATAGCCAGGACGACGCAATCGCTGAATTGGCTCCTCTTGCGAAGTCATAACGGCGGTGCTCACACCCATAGAGGACATTGAGCGCGGCATGAGGGGCAAAGAATCGATATATACAGGTGCGTGGGGTTGGCTAAGGCGTGGCGATGTCGCGGTTGCTGAGGGGTCCAATCGATAACCGTCTCAAATCAGGAAGGTCTAGAGATTGGCTGCGTGACGAGATGTCTGGCTGACCTTTGCATGTGTACACAAAGTCGCTCTCTGGTTGAGTGGCTCGCTGTCAGAGAGTGAAATGGGAGCTCTGGGCTAAGGAATGGTGGGCCGTTTTCTCCGCGAATAAGTGGAGTCGAGTGCGCGGCGTGGATGGCTGCCGAGAGCGGAGTGGACAAGAGCTGGTTGCAGAGAATTACGAGATTATGCACAGGAGGACTGAGAACAACGGTACTGTGAGCGGCAAAATGACGACTAAAAACTGAAAGAATGTGAGAGGATGGAAGCGACGGCGCCTTTGGCGCGTTGGCGCTCGTCATGTAAATTTCCTCATCCGAGGCTGGATTGAAAGGATGGACCTGGTTCGGTGTTTCCCGGTCCCTGCATATCCTGGCTTCGTCAGGTACAGAACATGAGTTCAGGCTATTATTGACAGCGCTGACAGACTACTGGTACATACGTTTGTTTTCAACTGTGTATACACATCATCTTCGACGAAGCGATTGTCTTTCGTAGCATTGTCAATTTCAATCATGAAGCACCATGGAAAGAACGGCTCGGAAGGCTTGGCACTTTCTTGATTCATCTTAGTGCCATTGACTACCATCAGCAATCGTCAGCCCAGCTTCTATCGCAGTCCATTCATGTGTTGTATCTTTTGTATTGATTTAAGAGTTGGGAGTAAATATCGAAATTTGCCTTTATCTACTATACTTTCAAAAGTCCTCCCACTGGCTTTCATTGTCGTGTCTGGTCCTGTGTTTTCCTTTGCGACCTGTTCTGCAAGGTCGAACCAAGGGTCAGGCAGGCTGGTACGCTTACGGCAGGCTAGCTTTCTTTACCACACATGCAGCATGTAATGGAGAACATGAGTTCTAGCGAGATCGTATATTCTGGATCATTAGCACTGGGTTCGCTCGTGGCAGCCTTTACGAAGTTTGCAGTTCACAGAGAGTTTTTGTGACAATGAAGGGCAGGTAGAGGAAGGTCATGTGACTAGGGGTATGAACTATGACTGCTGTGATAAGTACTTGAAAGAAGAGCAATAGCATGCTGTTATTACCAAAGCACCAGGTTGTGTGCAAGACTATGAGCTGGCAGTATCCGCGCTCATAACAGCGATGTTCTTTTTATTTCACAAGAGTTTCTGAACATACGAACCCACTTTCACATGGCATTGAAGTACCCTCGGTGCACATCCAGGTCGAATTGGCTATGACTTCCAGTGCAAGTGTCATCTTTTAACCGGGTGAGCAGAACATACTAACTTTAGCCTTGCCGTGTAAGGCTTTATGCCTGGTGCAAACGCATGCTCTATGATGCAGCTCTTGCGAACTATATGTCAGAGAATAATGACTGCTGAATATCTAGATTCGGGTTTAGATGGTTCAGTCTCAGTATATGCAAGCTGACGCTGGCGGTATGCACTAATAACACTACATGTTAAGAAGCTAGCACCAATAGTAGTAGTATGACTACCTAGTGGTGAGCTCTGCTGAGGCACAACGGTAGTGGTGGTACTGTATTATGTATTATTGACTAAGAGGCAATCCACGAGTGCTGAGGCCTGTCTTTACACACAGCCACGTCCAAACTCTTACACGGGTGCGCTTGCACGGATCATGCGACTACTCCTTCTTCGTGACAACGACAAGTCACTTTACGGACTGTATTCTCAACACTGTATTCAAATTCTGCACGCCCGGGTGCAATCATGAAATGTTCAGGTTCTGTCACAAGGCTACATGTTGCTTTCAACCCACAGTCTGTCAATCAGACGAAATGTAATTGACTACAATGGCAATCCTGTAGTTGGTACAGCCCTAGACACCCTTTGTTCCCCGTGTATCTGCTCTTTTTTGTTTACCGGTATATATTGTAGATAAACAGTTGGGAAACAGTATGTAAGACCAGTGGAATCGGTGGATAGAGTTGTCCTTTTGACAGAATATCTTAAAGGAACGTGACTGCAGTTCAGATCAGTGGGGGTAAGTCACGTTTACCGACTCTGCAAGTGCGAAGCTTCCCAGTGACAAGATAAAAATGAAGTCTTAGTGAGATTGGGCAATTTAACTCAATCAACACATTTCATGACAGCTTCTGACTACTAGGAGGTCGCACCACTCCAATAGAATAGTTATTATAGAGGCAGCCTTAGGGCTGAAATCAATCGTTGTATTGGTGGAGCTGAGCTCCAGGCAATAATGCATGGAAATATCTCTGTCACCAGTGGGGACCTGCGAAAGGCTGTGATACCGAGGTGATAGCATCAATAAAAGTTGAGCTGGGGTGCTAAAAATGATCCAACGCCATTCTCATTTACATATCTACAACACTCATACCCAACCTTCTGACAAGTTATATCACAACCAAAAAGCTCTTCTTTGGGATATGTAGTCTCATGCTTCAGTTTTTTGAAATATTCATAAGCAGACATCGGCAGACCGACGCTGAGAGCATCCTTGTTCTGGTACACGACATGGCTTGGCGTAGGATTAACTAGTTAGCAAAGGTGTTCACTGAAGCTGTATCGTGTTTGGCCAGCATAACTCAATGTCTCATTCAATCATGCCGACTCCATACGATATAGGAATTACATGGCAAATTTTGAAACAAGATCTCATGTAGCGGTATTGCCACTCGAAGAGAACCGAGTCAGTAGAGGGAAAGCGGTTATCAGATTATGTCGGTTGAACTATTTCACATAAGCTTATCAAGTCTTCCCATCTATCTTGTTCCTGGGAAGCCTCGCGCTCAACGAGTGGCTAGTTATGACTCCCTCATGAGCGTTCTCTCTACTAACCCGTGTTGAACAAACAGCCACAGATAGATGAGCAGACTAACCTTGACGACGAAAGACATTATCGACTAGAAGGTTAAACTTCAACCTCGGCCAGCGTGTTAAACGACCCAGTTTAGAATCCTCAAGTCCAATTTCCAAAGCATCAGATCTTTGGTGTGAGTAGGTACGACTTTGTCATATATTTTCTGTTAGTTTCGGTCACACCATATAGCACGGCTGGATGAGAGTGTCACGAACGTGAAGAAGATGAGGAAAAGGTGTATTGTATCTAGCATCTCAGCTGAACTCTTATCCATGCCGTCATATGGCAAGCTAGCTAACAAGGTTCGGATCTGGCAGCCCTTGGCCTGCGACACACCACATGTGGCTTGAACAAGAATGCCATTGGATTTGACATAGCAAAGAGATACAAAACCTGTAGATCCCGGCTATAAGCTCTGTACCCGCACGACTAGTATTGTATGGGTCTTTTGCAAAATACCAGGGGCGAATTGGGACCCAATGAAAGGCTGACGTAGTATGCATATGCACGCCAAGATACCCCCTCTTTACAGTACTAGGGAATTAGTCTGTTCGCACCAGCACGGACCTTTTCCGCAACACCAAACACGAGACCAACCCTCCTAACTTCAATCTCCTACTGCACG
>JALRMI010000225.1:0-47984 GCA_026120165.1 Leptosphaerulina australis
CTTAAATTACGCCAGAAATCTGGTGTAGGTTACGCCGTACATCGGCTTAAATTACGTCGAACGGTTCGGCGTAATTTACATCGAACATACTCCATAGGGTATGATGTTCCACAAACTGGACATACTACCACGAGCTGTATTCAGGTCTTAGTCAAAGGTTCACTGCCTTACCAGCAATGTTCTCAGCAATTTAGGCAGGGCAGGGCGCGTTCTATGGGTTCGAAGTAGAGCGCGTAGTTCAGGCTCAATACAATATTACTGCTATCAAGTGGCCAGCCTACTCACCAGATCTTAAAGCTACTGGACATCTTTGGTGGTACACTAAATGACATATGCGCCGATCTCATAAAGAGTTTAATGATTCTAGTGTGACAGAGGGACAATGGGATGGCTTCTAAGTAAGCAGCTAATCTTGAGCACGCTGCGCCGTATAGCTGCCTGCTGCCAAGCCCAAGCCCGAGGTTGGCAGACAAAACATCTGATAAATATCTACATTTCTTATCAAAAAAGTCTGTTTCTGTGAATGGGAACTATATGGGAAAGCATTGTTCTATTGTTCCTATTCTAAGCTCTGGTTTTGTGTGAGTGAATCACTACCATACATCCAGAGCGACTAGAGCGAATCTAGCCTAGCGACAGATCCACCCTAATCTATATAGAGCTGAGGGAGATACCTGAGCACTGACAGTTTCCACTAAATGTTGGTGGTAAGACTGTATTCTTTAGCAAACTGGTTGGGTGGTGGGGTGATCGGCGATTAAGCCCTTGCTCGAAAACCTTTGATCCAATGTTTTCGATAGTGATTGTGATTGTGATTACATTTGCATCCTACAGGAGAGCTAAACTATTTAGGACGGAAGATGCAGTTGTTCTTCTTGCAACAAAGTGGTGTTTCTAATGTATGTTGAGGTTCCAGTCTAGTAAAAAAGAAGTTTGACTTGCTATGCATCTAGACTTGATCGAGGACCCTTTCGACATACACAAACATAACAACACTAAAGATCGTGTGTAAGAGCCAGTATCAGGGTGAGCTTATATAGAGCTTGCATGTATGACCAGATTCTGTTCATCTCAAGTTGTAGAAATACGATTGGTGAGAGAGGGTATGCTTGGCCTGCATGTGCAAGGAATTGAACGGCGCAATCTTTGAGGTAAGCACCATCCCCTTTACATGCACGAACTCAAAGGGTGTGCAAAGGATGTCCAAGGGAATAAACAGACCTGGTGTTTGAATGCACGCTAACCTCTAGGGGAGGATTACTGTTGTATGTACAAGCACAGGTAGTGTTAGAACAAAAAGTGATACCACATTCTATCCCAGCGTTGATTGGTATAAATACCTTCTCAACAGGTAGTATTGTTGATTGTTGATCGGAGCCCAAAATAAAAGCCACAAGAAGTGAGCGCACCGCGTTGCAGATATAACTACACTCATCAACATGTACGAATACGCCCATGTCACTACTCGTATTATAGATTGGGGTAAAAATCCTCCTGCAGTTGTTGTTTCGACCAAGCCTTTAATGAAATCCGTTCTGTCCTGCTTGGCTACTTGGCTGACGTGAGTGTCTGCTTAGCCGCGCGTGATGCCATACCGACAGCGTGGGGTCGACAGATCGTATGAGCGGGCCTTTGTTAGATAACCCAATTTCTACAATACGACCTGACTAGACAGCTCACCAAACTATCGTTTTACTATGATTCACATCATCAACATATTCGGAAGCTACGTCGTGCTGGCGATTGTGCTGGTTAGTCATATACAGACGCCGACATCAACCGGCTCGGCTGATTTTGTTACAGATCGCTGCGAGGATCTTATATAACATACATCTTCATCCGCTACGCAGATACCCTGGACCAAAGCTATGGGCAGCCTCCCGACTGGTGTGGGCCCACGCTTTGCAATGTGGGGATTACCACCAGAAGCTCCTTGCTATACATGAGCAATACGGAAACGTAGTGCGTGTTGCTCCTGATGAGCTTTCTTTTATCGGACCCGAAGCCTGGAAAGATATCTACGGTAACCGCAATATCGGCAAAAACTCTACTTGGACCGGCAATGAAGAGAAGGATCACCCCGTCAGCATAGTGAGCACTGATGAAGCCACTCATTTGAGAAATAGAAGGGCTCTTGCTGGAGCTTTCACAGAGCACGCGATTGCGGAAAACACTTCAATACTGGAGAGCCTGGTCGGCCTTATGATCCAACAATTCAAGCAGGCTGCTAAAAATGCTGATGGGTCTACTGTGCTCAATGTCGTCGATTGGTTCAACTGGCTTACCTTCGACATCTCCGGCGCACTTTCATTCGGAGAATCGTTCGGTAGCATTGAGTCTGGCCGTGCCCACCCCTGGGTGGAGATTTCCTGTGGTTTTGGGAGGGGGATAGCACTAATGGCTTCTATAAACTTTTTTTACCCTCTGAATAGGGTGTTGAAGTTTGCTATGCCTCGGAAAATCATGGAGAGGATGCAATACCATAAACAGCTTGCACATGAAAAAACCCTTCAGCGACTGGGTATGCAGCATAGTGAGAAGACGCAGGACTATGTCGGCTCTATTGTAGCATACAATAAAGAGAAAGGAGAGGTCAAAATCCCCAAAGAAGAGATTGAGGCAAATATGACACTCCTGATTTTTGCAGGTAGCGAGACTACGAGTTCCGCTATGTCTGCGATTCTGACAGAACTACTCAGAAATCCAACCGCGCTGAAGAAAGCCACAGAAGAAGTACGGTCAGCCTTTGCCTCAGAAGAGGACGTCACAGTCGCTAGTACCGCAAAGCTTGAATACCTTACAGCTGTAATTCAGGAAGGTATCAGGATGGGACCTCCAGCTGCAGTGGGGCTACCTCGTGTTGTTCCAAAAACAGGTGCTGTCATATCAAATCAATATGTACCTTGTGGTGTAAGTTTCATCTGTTTTCTCATTTCACTCGAGTATCGGGCTAACAATGTAGACATATGTTTCCGTCAACCAATATCCGACCTTTCGTTCTGCTGCAAACTTCACTGAACCCAACTTGTTTGTACCAGAACGCTTCTTGCCGAACACCCCATTTCCAACAGACCAACGAGATGCTTTTGAACCATTTCTTTTCGGACGGCATAAGTGTATTGGACAGAAGCTAGCGTGGGCTATCATGCGACTCACGCTTGCGAGACTGTTGTTCACATTCAACCTTAAAGCGCTGGTAGAACTTGAGGATTTCGGTCAACAGAGGACTTATATTTTTTGGGAAAAGCGACCCATTTTGGTGGAAATGGGTTTGGCAGTGTGAATACCGACCTCAGCACGGTAAGTATACAATTTTCTTAAGTTCGGTAGGGTGATCTGCCAGTTACACAATCGCTGTCAGTGTATATGAAATGAACAGGAGTTATGATTGAATTGATTCTACGGTAGCATAGTATCGCATGATTGCACATTAAGTTTCTCAAGTAACAATCCCACCTTGTGATTTGATATGAATTCAAGACTAGGGTCTATTGAGCGGTTGTCAGTCTAGAGTTTGGGAATGTCACTTGTCAACTCTGCAAACAACATGCGTATGGCGTATAGCTGTTTTGTGTTCCAACGCACGCGCAATGTATCAGCTTGAGGAATGTATTGCCGGATTGAACTGGTACAAAAGCCAAAGAACACGGTGCTCAAGCGCAAATTTCCTAAAGCATTTGGGGATTTCCATTACCTGGCATCGATGACTTCGACAGTTGGTTCACCCAACGCCCTCAAAACTGCTAAAATTCCGAAGTGATCAAGTTCACGTCTGTGAGGGCCCTTAGACAGTTAAGGTGCTCTTTCCAATTGCGTCTTTCCCAACGCAACGGCCTATTGTATTTGAGCTGAGACAAAAGGAGGCAAGTTTTGGAAAACAAAATGTAAATGAGATAGTACACGTATGTCACATCGATGCTGATCAATTATTCAGCTTTTTCGCCTCAAACTTTTATGTTGGTTTCACTGATACGGCACAAACTGATGCTTTCACTCTGTGGCAAGATTGGGTATCGTGCAGATTGAGCAAACGGTATCTCACAGTGTATAAATATACAATCTCCTCCAACATGGAGAGGACGAACACAAGAATCTGAACTTACAACTGGCAAGCTAGTAGATGACCTAGACGTCACTGCTAGCTCTTGCTACGTAGGAGATTCGTGGTACAGCACAACAAATCCATACTCTTTGATCTATCCATCCTTGATACTTTCATCCCAACCCATGCCACTGCGCAACCGTAGACTAGCGCTCCGCGACATCTACGGGCAGTCGATTAACAGCATCTGTTGGAATCAACGACGTACCACATGGTGTTACCTGATATCTCTTATCACGGGATTCCCCTTCCGTAGTAGCTTCCTTGCATTAAACCGATGTCTAAATGCTTCCTCATGCTGAGTATGGATGACTGATTCTACTAGCTGTTCTACCTCGGCGATATGTCGGTCATTCGTACATCACGGTCACTATACATATCAACATAATCCTGTATCCAGACGAGATAGAATCAAGAATCATCAATTTACAATCGATAGAACCTGTTATCCCTTTTTACCAATCTACGCACTAGTGCTATAGGGCCTACCAACAGCATCCAATATACCTTCTCATTCCACGGGCGGGTATACCGACATTTCAGCCCTTTTGAATTAATCATATCATCTCATATGGAACAATTTAGTTTGAGCATGTGTTTGTACTCCTATCTGATTTTTTCCTGTAACGTACCCCACGGGCGAACGCCGCACTCCAAAACACACCGAAAACCCAGAGTTTGAAAGCTAAATATCCTAACAATCGCTTCTGTTGGAAGTTGTCATGGTTGAGATGTCTACTTACGGTTGCTATGTCGCACAGCAGCACGACAACAGTCGTGCAACAACAACACAACCACTTCCTTAAATAGAGCTCTCTTCCGTAGCATGTAGAATCAATCAAATCACAATCAACCCGTCTGCTCACCTCGTTGCAACGACTGTTGTTGGTTCACCTATCACCTATGTGATACCCTTTGCCGTGTCAACAGCTTCATAATAAGCTTTGAAACTTGAACACAGACTCTTATATATGCAATATATGGGCCATATTGATCTTAGAAAATAATATATGTAGGTCTGGAGATAGTACGACATGGAAGCTATTCATGCCTCAAATCTCAATGTCTTACGAACCACATGTTAAGTTCCTTAGTAATCTATACATAGTATATATCTTATGCACAATAGCCACGCACTAGAACGTGAAGAGATAATGGAGTATGAACAGGTAGATGGACTGTCAGAGTGGTAATATGGGGCTATCAGTCTATCCCAGCCTCGTCCCTCTTCCCTAATTCTTTCGATCTCCCCGAACAGGGGCAAGAATGGCAGCAACGGCGGTCGAATGGAGAGGATACAACTACAGTACCTGCCCTGAATAGGGACTGTAGGCAAGGCACACGAAAGGTTTTCTCATAGAGTTTTTCCTATAGGCAAGAGTCTGCGTGGCCACATAGGCACAAAAACAGACGGTAAATAGAGCAAATAATAAAAAAAAAAAAAGCACAATAGCCCGAACGTAAAATTTTGAAGTCCATTATAGAGTGTCGGTATATCCGCCCGTGAATTGGGAAGGTATAATGGACGCTGTTAATCGACTGCCCGTAGATGTCGCGGAACGCTAGTCTACGGTCGGGCAAAGGCACAGGTTGGGGATGGAAGTAGAGGGGTGTATTGATCAGATAGAATTGATGGTAGTACCACGAATCTCCTACGTAGCAAGGGCTAGCAGCGACGTCGAAGTCCTCTGCTAGCTTGCCAATTGTAAGTTCAGATTCTCGGGTTCGTTCTTCCAATGTTGGGCGTGGCCGTATCTTTATGCACCGCAGCGTTATCTCATGCTCAAGCCGCGCGATACCCAATCCGGCCAAGAAGTGACACGTCTTATCGTACTGTTATCACAACACGATTTGCAGTTGTACCAACATAGAGTGATGGTTGGGATATTCAGCTTTCAAATTCAAGTTTTTTGGTGTGTTTTGGAGTGCAGCGCTCGCCTGTGGGTACGTTATTTCTGCCCAACCTTTTCTGTCTGGAAAGTTCGTAAGAAACGTATTTATAGTACATATTTGATTCGGCTATTGCTCGTTTCTTCACATAGCTTTGGTCTTCCAGAGCAAGTTGATGGCACACTCAGAAAGGATGTAAATGTCGGTACACCCGCCCGTGAAATGGGAAGGTATAATGGTCTCTGTTAATTGACTGCCCGTAGATGTCGAGGAACGTTAGTCTACGGTTGCGCAAAGGCACAGGTTGGGATGAAAGGCAGAGTTGGATTGATCCAAGAGTAGATTGTATAGAGCTGTACCGTGAATCTCCTACGTAGCAAGGGCTAGCAGCGACGTCGAAGTCCTCTGCTAGCTTGCCAGTTGTAGGTTCAGATTCTCAGGTTGTTTTCTCTGTGTTGGCCGTTACTGTGTATTTATGGACTGTTCGGTACCGCTGTTGCTCGATCCGCGCGATACACAATTCAGCCACAAAGGGACATATCAGATTGTGCAATACTAGATCGTACTGTGATAGCAGGACGATCCATGGCAGTACCAACAGTAAAGCTACCGGTTGAATTAGTTTGAGACGATCATTCAACGTCAAAATCTTTAATTATGTGCTCAGAACGCTGTAGGATCTTCAATTGAATACGTGTTTGACAAATCAATTCGTTGCTCTTTGCCTCTTGTCCTGCTTGCATGGAGTCTGATTCTGGAGTGTTTTACCATGCCCAATTTTACTTGTCGGCTTTGGTAATTCGCTTCAAGATAACAATATTTATTTGGCTGATTCAAAGTCAAATTAGACCTATGTATCTTTTCAACTTAGTAATAAGAGAAGAATGTATCCAGCTCTAACATCATCCATCTACCAATAGAAACCTAGATTACAAAGTGCCCTCACCAAGGCACCTCTTCAATGGGAAGCTATCACCCGTGCACAGGCTAATAGTACCGTCTACCCAGCTCAGATCTCCATATCCCTTGTTCTCAAACGAGTCCGCCTGGTAGTACGTCAGGCTACCTTCTCCGCCAATTGTTCCTTGCCAAACATTACCGCTCTCACGGTTCGTCCAGGCATTGGTAACGAAAGCACCGTACTTGCCCGCTGGCACATCAGCGCTGAATTGCTGAGTTTGCGAGGTCTCCCATGAGGTGCTGTAGTCGATGGACAAAGAAGCAGAAAGGAAGTCTTTGACAAGCGTGAAAGAGGCACCTTGACTGACAGATATCGAGTTTGTGATACTGTAACCAGTGGAGATAGAGATTGTTGTTGGTGCACCTTTATCAAATTAGTATCTTAACGGTCCTTTCGAGATGGAGAAGCTTACCCTTGACGACTTGGCTAGTCTGCACGTCCCAACCAAGGAAGCGGGAGTGTGGGTTGGGGATGATGATGCTAGTAGCACGCTTTTGGAGAGTGGCATCGGGCTTGCGGGTCTCGTTGGCTGGGAGAGTGATGAGAGTGTCATCAAGGTAACCGGGCTTGGGAGGTACAACTCCTGACTTGCGGAGCTTCTCGAGCTCATCGAGGTCGGAGCGCTTCATCAGTGTAAATCGACCGTCCTTGCCGTAGAGAATGACATCGTCGACGCCAACGGGAATGGGAGCTGGAGCAGCAGCTACAAGCGCAGCGCTAGAAACCAAAGCAATGATTTGAGTGAAGTGCATATTGAAAGAGTGACTGAGTATAAGGGACTGGAGAAACGAGTGTGTATTCTACAATAAAGAATCAAGCTCGAGGTGGTGGTTTTGAGCTCGATGATTCAATGATCATACTTATACAGACTTGCTGTTTGTATTCGCCATTCGGTCCCTTTACAGGATCGCCCAGTTACGAACAATTGATAACACTGACACTTGGCAGTGCCTCATGTGGGGTGAAGGAAGCCCATCGGACCGAGCCTTATTAAGGAGAGGAAGTGTCTCGGAAGGATTTTCGAGATTGTAGGCACGTACAATATCGATCAGTACCATGGATTCAATTTGGTCATCCAAGCTTACATTGAAACTACATCTGTCTGTTCCTCATGCATGTTCTCGGCGCTATTTGCCATTGGTTGTAGTAGAAATAGAACCTTCGGACCGAAGCGCATGACGTTTCACGATGGTGACGTACAGCGAGGATACCCTTCCCAAAACAGCTTAGGAGCTCCACGTCGATAGCTTGGAGGGCTGATAGCCAAGTATCTACGCTTGAAAAGCCGAAATAACACCTGTTCAGGTCGGTTGAACGTTTCCTTTTGTGGTGACGCTGTCGTTTCAAACCCCATAGTATGTTCACCACAATTCTACCGTGAACGCCGGCCTAATCTCCCAATTTGTTCTGCCAGCTTGGCAATTACTGATGGAGATATCATATTGATGCTAGTCGTAGAGGGCTGGAAAGAATAAGTATCCTGTGTAAACCTGAGAGGTCAAACCACCATATCTTAGACACAGTCTCAACGTTCGCTCATCTTCAAGTCGTCACTCATTTTTCATCAAGCATCCACACTCTTTCAATTTTTCCACGATGCGTTATAATTCCGCTATTCTTCTCTTTACAACCCTTCTCGCACCCTTTGTGGCTGCAGACTTACACTCCGATGCTGTGTGCATTGACACTAAGGGAGGTGTGTCTGTCTACAACGAAGCTGCTACAAAGGCGGCATGCGGCAATTACAAAGCACGTAATACTGGAAACAAGCAATGGGACCAATGCCCAGACTGCGAAATGGTGAGTACTCTTTCATGGTTTGAGGCGATCTCAATGCTAATGTTGAGCAGAGGGTAATTGGCAACTTGAATGTCTGCCATTCAGATGAATGGCACATTGGAGGCGACGAGATGAATTACTACTGTGAGAAGATCAATGGTGCTGGAGGTTCTTTGGCAAACTAGTTGAGGTCTTGAAATAGCGACTGAATACAATATTGTTATAACGGCTATTAAATCTTTACTCGAGTTGCAGTTTCTGTTTGAGGTGATGTATCAACAGATATCTGGAGTATTAGACTCGAGTGGTCGGCGCCTCTGATATCTCTTTCTTGAAATCCGTCCTGTGTCCAAACGCTTTGTGTACCTGCTCTTCCTAATTTAATAGGTTGTGGTTACGAAGCGAAGTACATGCTGAATTCATCGCTACAGCGCCAGCTCACGCAAGGCATATGTAACTGACAAACCCCAGGTAGATTGATCACAATTGTGCATAACCAAATTGGTTCATCGAGTGCATGCTTTCTAATACGAATGATTGTCGTTGTCATAAACACTCGCACAGCCTAACTTCTATAAAAACTCCAAAAATGCTATAAAATTCCATCTTTTAACGCACCACTCAACGCAAACACCTACGAGGCGCTACCAGCGACCTCCCCAAACCATTGTCTTAGTGCGCCTGCCAGTACACCAGGCAACTCCCTGACATCCCGGACTACAAGATAATACCTGAACGGGAAGCGCTCCATGTACTTCCATCTAACCACCTTGCCCTCAGGCGTAATCTCCACGGATTGCAAGTCCGATATGCTCGTCTTCTCTTGCTCTTTCTTCGGTGTAACTGCATCTGCTCCAAACCGAGCTGCAGAATTACCCCTACGCCCCGAAGCCGGAACTGCGAATGGCGCCGTAGCGGTCGCATCGATAATGATGAACACAATCATGACGCGTTCCTCTTGAGCTTTGCGCACAAGCCTCTGAATCTCAGCATGTGAATCGCAGATTCCGTCACTAACTACGAGCATCAACTGCCACAAATCTTCACCTGCGCTCGAACTTCCTTTCCTCCTTGCCTCAGCGAACAGATCTAATGTCCTACCGACCATGCCACGGACGTTTGTTTTCGCAGCATCGAAGCCAAATTGCTCGAACACGCGCACACCAGCTTCGGATGTGAAAGGCTTATCGAAGTCGTGCGCAACATTGACCGAATCGCCGAAGCTCACTACAGAGACTTCGCCCACTTCCAACATGGCTAAGGACCTTGTGACCAAGGTCAGGGTTTTAAGCGCAAGGTTGGCAGCACCGCTATCTGCCATACTTCTACTATCGTCCAGCGCAATCATCACCTGGTAGCTTCTCTTACTGGGTTGGCTGCGCCTCAACCAGATCTTGTCGCGCTTGTACCCAGACGCGATGTACGGGATGATGCGCTTGAGATTGAGCCGCTTTCCCGTGCGGAAGTCGCCGCGGAGCTTAGTAGCTAGGGTCGGGGCGAGGATCAGGCGTAGGGACTCGGTGAGCTGTTGGGAGAGTGAGTGCGTTGCTGACTCGTGGGCAAGCCAGAGGGAACGTGCAACTTGAGGGTCCATAGCTGTAGCGTCCAAGTGGGTAGCTTCGAGCTGATGGTCGACATCGTTGACGGAGGATGTGTCCGAGACGTCTTCGTGAAGAGGCATGGCATCACCCATATCATTGTCGTCTTGATGGGAGAAGGGCTTCTGGTCGCCAACAAACGCTTGCGGTTGGCCGTCTGTGGTGCCAGGTTGGGGCTGTTGCTCTTCTTGTTCCGGCTCAAGCTTCTGGTCTGCATCCTCCATCTCAACATCTTGTGCATTTGCCATATCTTGATCATTGTCTTCAGGTCGAGTTGGCATTTTCTCTTCTTCATCCTCCTCGTTCATAGGCATGGCCATGTCGTGGTCAAGTGCCTTAGCTTGCTCCTCGGTTGCAGTACCCAGTGCTTGCGTATCGGCCTGAGTTTCTTCATCTTGAAGATGTTCAAAATCCGCATCGGCCATATCGATCTCCTTGTCTATTTGCTGAACCTGAGTCTCATCTTTCTCTCGCGATTCAGAGATCTGCTTCTGCTGGTTGTACCACTTCTCCAACACATCGCCGAGCTTCTTGAATGATTGTGTTTCCTTTGAATCTTCTGGCTCTTCACCATGACCGCCTGCATCGAGTTTCGTCGTTTGGCCGAGTGTGCCGTCTTCTGCTGCCGTCTCTTGCTGCTGCTCGGAACCATCGCCTTCTTCACCTTCATCGCGATTGGCAGCGCTAGCAGAAGTTTGCTCGTTCTTGTTTTGATGTGCTTCCTCGTTAGCCTCAGCACCAGCCCCAGCCTCTGCATTCGGATCTGTCTGGTCGGTATCTTTCTGTTCATGAGGCTCGTCAGACACGTTCTCATCAGGCAGAGGCACAGCATCGTCGTCCATGGGTTCATCGCCTTGCTCTTCATCTTCAGCAGGTTGTTCTTCATCTTCGACATGGCCTGTCGTATCTTTCTCTTTGTCGTCCTCCTGCTCAGGCTCTATCTCCTCATCAACAGTATCAGGCTCAGCACCGGCATCAAGCTCCGGGTCCATTTCGTCTTCAGGTAGATCATCGCCCATGTCCATATCGCCAAGATCATCGTCTTCTTTGCTATCGTCATCTTGACCGTCCATGTTGAGGTCCTCAGGTAGATCTAGTGTCTCCTCTTCCTTGGCATGCGGATCCATTTGCTCTGTCTCGCCTACACCAACGTTTTCCTCCTGATCCTCACCCTCCATCTCCTCATCTTCTTCGCCCTCTTGACCTTTATCCTCTTCTTCCTTGGCTTCCTCGCTGGCTTGCTCTTCCTCTTTCTCTTTCTCTTTCTGCTCATTTGCAACTTGCTCCTCCTGATCTTCAGTTCCGACGTCCTGCTTACCCTCCTTATCTTTCGCATCGTCATCTTTCCCGCCCTCGTCCCACATTTTCTCATCAACAGCGCTCGGCCCCAAATCATCGACACTGCCAACTTCGCTCTGTACATCATCTTCGCCCTCATCTCCTTCTTCATCGCCTTTTTCTTCTTTCTCGCCGACCTCTTCGGTCTCGCCTTCCATGTCGTTTTCGCCCATATCAACAGCATCTTCCTGTTCCTCAATGCTTCCCTCACGTTCGCCCTTCTCTTGCGCCAGATCTTCGAGATCTTCGTCGTCTTCAATGTCCTTGGATATGTCTTCAGCACCCTCACCTTCGCCAAGACCGGTACCCTCCTCGAGTTTTTCGTTTTTACCCTTCTGTTGATCTGAAGATTTCTCTGGAGGCTGGCAGAAACCTTGAGTGCCAACTTGAATGAACGACTTGGAGAGACGGTAAAGCAACTTTGTTGTCGAGGCGTGAAGAGCATCGAAACGACCAATAAGATATTGGTGTGATGCAATGTACTGATTGAGAATGGGCTGGATGGCTGCAAACATGGCGGCGATACCTTGTAGATCGGTATCCTTGTGGAGGTATTGCATATTGTCCAGGATTGTCTGTAGAGTATCGCGAAGCTGGGCTGTGTGAAAACCACTAAAAGCGGCAGATAAAGCCTGTTCCTCCTTGACAAGCCATGCAGCATCATCAGCTGTGGCTGGAAGCTCCTTGAGCGCAATTTCAACATCTTGCATAGATCCTAGGATTGAATCTAAAACGCCAAAGGTGTCTTTGGAAAACTGATCGATAGTTTGTTGCAGCCTGTCAGTAGGACCATGACTACTGACTGTAGAGTGTTGAAAGATAAATGGCACAATATGCTTGAGAATTGTTCGTGCAATCTCGTTATTATTGTTCCATTCCTCAAATGTGACTCGAAGATCAGTGATGGTTGTCTTGACTGACTCATCAAATGCTTGATATGCTTTTGATCGAACATTGAGTGGCAGGTTGGGCAACTTATCATATGCATCAGCCAAGTCCTGCAGTTTGATCGTCCATTCTCGCATGGCACGAAGCAGAGCATCAAGCTCATTCGTTGCCCCAAGCTTCGCCTGGGCAACAACAACATCCGTACCAGTCTTGAGCGCAGCAACCAACCAGCGAAGACAAGGCTGCAAAGACCTGGAAAATTCAACTTCCTCTGGGGTTGCACCAATGAGCTGGCCACCATCAGGTTGCCAAAGGCTTGTGGCAATAGCCAGTGGGACTTTAACAGATTCGAGAGCTTGGCTGGCACGACTTAGGATGCCCCTTTGTCTGATAGAGGCATGCAACAAACCCTCAATGTACCCAATGCTCTTCGCGACATCATTGCTTGTCAAATCGCCCGAATGTTCTTTTGAGACCGCTCGAACTTGTGGCATAATATTGAGAACTTGATGCAAATAGCCTTCGGCGACACAGCCACACCCATCAGTGTCCTGTACGAGTGGTAGAGTTGACAAAATTGTTGACAGCTCGTCCTGCTTGACCAAAGTGTCAACACTTAAGTTGGCCTTGATGCCCATTAGACGTAACTCTTTCATCGTATCGGCATAAAGTTTGCGTTTCTGAGTCTTGAGTTGCTGGACTTCTGCTTTATTGTCCTCGTTGAGTGTAGATGGCGTAGCCTTCTGCAGCTCAATGATCGAAGCCGTGGTGCTGGTGATGAGCTCTTCGATGTAGGTCGCTCCATCAATGATTTTGTTGTTTGGTGAGGATAGGTTGCGCATCAAGTTGACGGTAATGCCTAAGTTCCTGAATCGCGTTGGCCGCTCACTCCAGCCAGATACCAATTGGTTGCAATACTCGAGTGCCTCGGGGTTGACCGCGGCACTGGTGAGTGCTAATGAAGCTTCTCTTTGCACCAAACCATTGTCTGCAAACCCAGCACTTATTACTCCGGATACGGGTTTGTTGAGAACTGCTCTGAACTTTCTTACAAGCCTGCTTAGTTTTCGATGACTGATCTTTGCGCTCTGCTTCAACGCCTCTATATTCGTATCTTTCCAGCTCGCAAGCTTAATGACATTGTTGACCTCCTTTTCCAGAGTTTGTCGTCCGTTGGTGAGTGCTTCGCGGACCGGTTTCTCGAGACGTGAAAAGTATGCAATGAAATTACCAAGCGCGTGGTGAAGGATCTTGAAGTGCTCGACATCTTGCATCCGCATCGCAGCATGTTGATGGAGCTGTTGGAGAAGCTTAATACGCTGCTCGTATTGACCCAGCGTTGTGCTTTCGAAGAAGCCCTCAAGGGTTTTCAACAAGCCCTTAGCATGTAACTTCATATCCTGCCCATCCTCGATGCTCTCAGATGCTGCAATGATGGTTTCGTACGCAACAAAAAACCAGCTCTTAGCGTCATCGCGGCACTTCTCCATCTCCAGGTCGAACAGCCTAGCCCATGTGGTAAGCTCGAGTTGTCTCCAACTGACAAGGAGCTTTGTCAGGTCATCGAATAGATCACTTGTGCTATACTGCTTGCTGGCAACTCTTTGCCATTCGTACATGTACGCGTGCAGTTTCTCAGCCTTCGTGATAAATTTGGCAACAGGATCAACATGGCGGAATGCAAGCGCCTCGTCACAGGTGCGCAGAACATCGGCGAGTGTCATATGCTCGGGCCAGGCCTCCCGAATTTGTCGATAACGGCTCTGAATACGGTGGACAAATGTGATAAGACGCTTAGCTTCTGGCAAGTTTGCGTCGAAGTAAAAGTTGTAGCCTGACGCCGTACCGGAGCCGTTAAGCGCGTTTGCCTTCTTCTCAAACGCAAGATACAGGGCAGGTAAAGTATGTTCGTGGGCCGTGCCATACCCTTTACCATCGGCGACGCGATTAATCTCTGACGCACACCATTCTAGGAGAATCTTGATGGAGTCTGATGCATCGTGACCTTTAAGGAACAGAGCGGTATGCATGTTGGCAAGACGGATTGCATGATCTCGGGAGGTAGTGTTGGCAGCTGGCGTGAATGTATGATCGGTCTCTTCCTGCTCAGCCTCGTAATCGGGGAACAACGTCCGGTCTTCCTCGTCAGTTTCTTCCTCTTCCATGCCGCGATAAGAGTACAAGCTCCTGTCTTGTGCATCTTTCTCTTGATCTTGCACTAACTTGCTCTTCCATTCTGAATAAAACGATGTGAATACGCCATGCAATAGGTTTCTTGCCGCTGGACCAGAAAATGAAGTTGAATCTGTACTTTTGACGATAGAAAGAGTGTAAAGAGCATGCCAGCGAGGATCGATCACGGCATTGCTTTGAGATAAAGCATTCTCCGCGCCCTGCAGAAAGTCTATCGTTCTGATCGTAGATGTGTGGCTGTGAAGTCCAAGGAAGATGGTTTCACGGGATATATACTGCAAGCTCTTTCTAACCTTGGACGGTTCTTGGTCATCGTGTTCTTTTTTAGCCAAGAGCAGCCCGATGTAGAAACAAACAAGGAAGCCAACTACAGTATCTGTTATGTCATCATAGACTCGGTACCCCTCAGAAAGTCGCTGTATGACTCTCACCACATTTTGGTGTAAAGTGATATCAAGTGCTGCCTCCTTGCTTGACATCGACTTGTTGAGGAGAGGTTGAACGATACTAAGCAGGTTTGTGAACTCCCCCTGTAACTCATCCAGCTGCGACACGTCAGGTCGAGCAATAGCAGGCACTGGGGGTTCTTGGCCCATGTTCTGGACTGCATGCTCGATTTGCCGAATGCGTAGGTTCGTATCTTGACCGGTGAAGTCATGTTGAAATTGCCTTAGAGAGTTAAGGGCAGAGAGCAAGCTAGTCTTCTCTTCATTGAACATTCTGCGCTCGATCATAGGCTGTAGAGCGGGATCGTGCGGGTAGTTTGGAACGTAGGCACAAAGACCTGTTAGGGCTAGATCTATCCAGTTCTCACTAGTCACTGGACTGGGGATTATGTGACCATTGATCCCAGAGCTGCCGGAGTTAACTGCGTGCCATATGCCCATGTAAAGACTGTTGAGTGCTCCAGCCTGATCCCTAGTAATCCTCTCGGCATCAAGAGCTATTTGCTGGGACAGGACCTTAAGTTCTACTTCAAAACGGGCGAGCTGCATGAGCTGAACCTCATCAGCAGTGTGCAGCTTCGCAAGCATAGCAGTGTGAAAGTGAGTTTGTAGGGCCATGGAGTCTGCTCGTTCCTTGACAAGACCAGCATATCGATATAATTTAGCAAACACGTCAGTAGGAGTTTCGTTTCTCCCTACAGCGATTGTGGCCAGCTTTGTCGGACGGCGAGCGAAGAGCGCTGCTTTGGCTCTGGCAGACGCAAGCGCAGGTGACAGGTTGAAAGATCCGTATTGACCATGGCTTGCTGAACTAACCGCAATATCGAGAAATTGGCAAAGGCCCTCAAACTCTTCCTCGAAATAGGGTGTAATAGGCGAGTCAACCTCGCTAATGCCTTCTTCAAGCTCCCGTACTGAGTTGTCCAGAATCGTAATTAGCTCATCAGGATTGACGTCTTCCCTGCGGACAAGCTGCAGAGAGCTAGCGAAGCGCTCGCGGATTTGTATCATCTCATCTGCTTGGAGATTGGACTTCCACATGACAGCATCAACCCTATCAGCCAGAACCTCTAGTTTAAGTATCGCCTCCAATTCTGTAATGGTTTTGGGGGTATCTGGTTTCAAGCGACGCCACAGTGGCTCCATGCTGAGGCCTGTTGTGAGCTGAGCATCGGCACCGAAGACAGCAATTTGCTTCGATAGTGCACTCGCCAGAGCCTGCACTAAGATGTGAGACTCGTCAGATGCGACTGTTGTACTTGCAGCTAGCATTTTGAGGTAAGTGTGGAATGTGGCGCGATCAAACATTGCACTTTTTGCAAGTGTGAAGAATGCCCAGAACATCGTTCGCAATGGTTTAAGGAAAGAGAGACATATATTTTCCCCCTCGTTGTTGGCAGTCCGAGCGCCTTCTGCCAATTTTCTCAATTCTTGCCAGTACGCATGCAAGAATGAAGGCAACTTTTGCCTCTCTTTGCGACGTTCGAACTTGGCAGAGGGTAGGGAGTAAATGGCCTGTTGCATATCAAAAAGGTCCATTGTGAACTCATACATTTGAGAATTCCAAATAGAATTCGCTCTGCTCGCAGAGGATCGATTGAGGCTCAGCTCATTGCCAAGAGGATGATATGGCTGGAGCTCAGCCATGCCATCATCCATCAGCTGAGGCTGCATCTGCACGGCCCAGGTCTGGGTAATGATTTTAGTAAAGCGAGCAAATTCGACTTCAAGCGTTACAGGCATCGGGGTCTTCGCTATAAGTTGCATCGTAACCTGAGAAGAGTCGCCCGTGGCCTGGGCTGATGGGCTCTGGGTCACGAGGCCTTGTCGTGCTTGTTGCGCGAAACTCTCTACTAGGTTGTTGTCCATAAACGAAAGATTATCAAACCGCACCCCAAGGGTATCTCCTATGTTCTCTTGTTTGACTTGGAATTGACGGAAGCGATACATATTCGACTCAAGTGGGTATTCCAGTACGCTCGCAGCGTCACATTTGACAGCTGGCTCAAAATGAAGAAGACAAATCTCAACAGCCCTGTTGCGCATGGCTCTCGATAGCTCGCCGAACCTTGGATCCATAGTCATAAAAATTCTAAAATCCGGATGAGGTCGCACAATGCGCGCTTCACCGTCAACTGTGGAGTGTTCATTGATCGACAGGTAGCCATTAGGTTCAAGAAGCGAGTTTAGTCGATCCAGGACTGCGCTGGAGCAGAGATTGGCATTGTCGAGTACAAGCCATTTGCCTTCCTCAAGAGCACGGATAAGGATGCCATCCACCCACTGAAAACGAGCACCATCGATTTGCTGTTTGGAAGACTGCAACGCAGTATGCAAAGCGTAAGCAAGAGCGGAAGCCTCGGAACCATGCTGCGCGACTTGTTCAAGTACAGAGAAGAAGGTTTCGGTGAGCTGGATTCCCCCAATATGGAGCTGTTCCAGTAACCGCACAAAAGATTCGGGTGGCTGCTCAAAGAGCGCAATCTTGTGGCGAACAAAAGCCTCTATCTGCTCCAAGCATTGGTGTACTTGACGCGATGGGTCGATTTGCTCATAGCCACCGACAAGGTCCATCGCATCTACATCTGCATTCATAGAGAATGTGACAAGTTCGGCGCCCACGAAGGAGGCAAGCTGGCTAATCATTGTCGTCTTACCAGCTCCAGGTGGACCGACCAAGATGACCGGCCAATTCTGTCTAACACTGATCAGCAGAGCTTCCATAGGCCCGAGTTGTGGAACCCTCAAGACGGAAGTTGCATCTGGACGTGCGAGTACCCTATCACGCGACAGCAGGCCCAATCCAACTTGGATCAGTTTGGTGCTGACATTATGGTAGAGGCTCATTCGTGGTTCATGAGCGCCGTAAATGCTCTCAAACAATTTGAATAATCGAATCCGATCGCTCTCTGTGCGGAAGCGCTGGACAAAGATCGTATCAAGGAAGTCTCTGGCTGAGCCGGGGTATTCGGAAGAAGCGAGCAGTTGAAGCCAGCGCAGCGTATCACGCAAATTGAACTCCCAGGGTGCACCGAGGTTGCCGAATGCTCGATGAACGACTACTTGCTCGTCCAACTGGGCCACGAAACCAATCAACTTACTGATTTCGTCCTCTCCGATACCAGGAAACACTTTCCTGCAGATCAAAGTCAAGTCTTTGGGCCGGAAGACGTCTGCGTATACGACTGTGAAGCGATTGACAAAAGATGCTGGCAAACCTTTACGCCCGCCGCCCTGATGATGAGGATTTTGTGCAGCAAAAACACGGAAATCCGGGTGCTTGTGGAATGTCTGATCTAGCTCGGAGATATAAACTTCGCCTCTGTGATCAAGAACAGCGTTGAGGCCTTCAAGAACAGACTGGGATGCCAAATTCATCTCGTCAAGCAAAACCCAATCGCCATTCTTCATGGCCTTGAGGAATGGTGCATCGCGCCAGGCGAATGTGCCAGCGGCGCCACCCTCCACAGGAACATCGGAGCCGAA
The DNA here is from genome assembly GCA_026120165.1 of Leptosphaerulina australis. NCBI lineage: Eukaryota > Fungi > Ascomycota > Dothideomycetes > Pleosporales > Didymellaceae > Leptosphaerulina > Leptosphaerulina australis. Next base: position 18,682 of record JALRMI010000225.1, read on the forward strand.
GAGGTCCATGAGATCCGTCTGTTCGGAGAGGTTAAGTCTGGTCAAAGGTTTTCCAATGGCTTTGGCGAGGGCAGTCACCAGCGTCGTCTTGCCTACACCTGGGTTGCCTTCCAATAGGATTGGCTTAACCAATTGTAGAGCACGTACCACTCGCATGGCATTAGCACGCGTAGTTGGTGCCTCAAGAGCAAAGTTGTTTGTCTCTGCAGTTACGGACGAGAACTTGGGGATAGAGAACGTGCCCAACTGAAACGACTGCGCCGTGCTTACAATGTCGACTTTGCCAAAATATAAAGGCGAGATGTCCTGTTTGAGAAGCTTGCTAAGTTGCTCAAGGCAGGCCTTCCTTTCATCTTCAATCGAAGCAGCTGAGATAGCAAGCAGTCCGGCGGGGTTAGCACCCAATGTGTCGATGAAAACCATGGCTGCGCCGTGCACAATACCAAAGACTGGGTTGTCGTGGATGGTACTGTTGATGAAAGTCACCCAAGCAAGCGTATCTCGAATGGAAACTGAGGATGCGACAGAGGTGTTGTACTTATCGTTGAACCACTGCGAGAACGAGACGATGGCTTCTGCGTATTGTACAACGTTTGGCTTGAGCTTCGACCGCACGATTTGTAGGACGTCCTCAAGGTCAGATAAGGCTGGCACCCAGATCTCAGTGAAGCGGTTTCGGAGGGCAGGTGATAGCTCCTTCTTGCCATAATCGCCTCCGGGATTCATGGTTGCAAGGAATTGGAAGTCTTCGTCAGCAACTATCAAGGAATCTACAGGGCCCTTCTCAGCTAGCAATAGTGTGCGTGACGGCTCCAGTACACTGTTCAGACGTTCCAACACAGAATCGTCGGCAAGGGAGATCTCATCCAGGAGGAAATACTGGCCTGTTCTCATGGCATGTACGAGGCTTCCGTCAGCCCATTCGAAAAGCGCAGATGCCTTGATGCGAAGTGCCTGGATGGAGAGACGTAAGTCTTCCGGGATTGCAATAGTCTGCTCCTTGTCCAACTGATCGTAGAGATGGAGGAGGGCGTCTCGTTCAAGAGTGTGTGGATTTACGTCCACTGGTACACCCTCGAATGCTTGGAGAACTTGACGCCTCAGATCTTCCTCAATCACTGCCCTGTTCCGAACAGGTCGTTGTGCACCAATCAAATCGCCCGTCTCAGTGTTTTGGTGCGCGTTGAGAATATGGAGTTCTTTATTGAGAGCGTCGGCCAGCATTTGACAGACTGTTGTCTTTCCACATCCTGTCTCGCCAATAAGTAATACTGGTTCCTTGTTGCGAATAGCATGATGGACAAGTACAAAGAGTCTTCGCATCGCACGTGTCCATACAACGCTCGTATCGATCTTCTTGGACCCATTGGGAGCACTGTCAATTATTTGTTTGATGCTGTCTTGACTAAACATCTGCTCGTCGTTGATAATAACCTTTGGTCCGGCCTTGCTCATAACACTCTCCATGATCTTCTTGACAGCCACGCGTTCTTCTTCTTTGCGTACGCGCTCCGCGAGGAGCATGTAACCATTGTTTGCAAGGTCTTGTATGGTATCGGCCTTCCGTTGCGCCCATCTAAACAGGTCTCTGAGTGTCGCGAAGCTCTTCTGCTCAAAGATCCTGTTTTCTTGCCGTAGCGTGGAAAGCTCTTGATACACTTTGACAATGCGCTTGCACCAGGTTTCTGGGATCAAGGTGCGCCTGTGTAGAATTTCAGTCAATTCCTCGACTGGAATATCATCGAAATGAAGTTCCAAGAAACGGTTGCGGAACGCTCGTGACAAGATCTTTCGTCCTCCGTAAAGACCTGCAGGATTCTGTGTAGCAAAAAGCATAAAATCTTCATGAGGCCGAACAATCTCCTGGGTCTCGGGAATAAGAAGCTCGCGGTTGTCGTCGAGAAGTCGATTGAGAGCTTCCAATACATCTGTAGGTGCCAAGTTCAATTCATCCAGTACAATCCAGTGGCCTTCTCGCAATGCCCGGACAAGAATGCCCTCCTGGAAAGTGAGCTTTCCGTCGGCCCCAGACACGTACGAGCCAAGGTACTCTTGTAAGTCTGTGTGCTCGTGGTTATTGATTCGAACAAAGGTGTTCCCTGACCGCTTTGCGAGATACTCAATCATACTCGTTTTACCGGACGAAGTCGGGCCTTGGATCAGAACAGGGTATCGACGCGTTGACGCTGCTCGAATGAGGTTATTCATGTTCCGCTGAACGAAATTTGTGATGATGTAATGTGACTGCTCCTGGACCGGTTGAGTACCTTGCCGCAGGAGGTAGTGGCCTTGTCTGACATATGCGCGCCCATCATTTGGCTGCTGCAGTGGCTTGTTGAGCTCGGTCTTCAGTGATGCTTTGTTCGGGAACATATATTTTGTGATCAGGGGCGCAACAAGATCCTCGGATACTTTGCTGAGGAATGTCAGGAAACTCATGTGGAAGCCTTCGTAAAGGGCTCGCCGAAGACTGCATAAGGGCGCCATCTCCCGTGCATATGTTAGCGTCCTGGTGAGAGTTCGCAGACTGAAGTGGGCTTTCTGATCGGCGCCATCCACCAGCATGTTTGCCTTCGCAAGTCGCTGGATCTCAAGATAGAGACTGGTGACGTCGTGCGCTACTCTCACTATTGCTGGATCTGTACCATCACCACCAAGGTACATCTCCGCAATGTTGCGCAAGCTCTTTTCATCGCCATCAGGGCTCTCAACATAGAGCTCGGTGAATCTGGAGCGAATGCCAGGCGGAAGGTCTTTCTTGCCTACATCAGTGGCAGGGTTCATAGCTGCAAAAACTCTAAAATTTGGATGTGCAACCACTCGTTCCACATTGCCAGTCTCTGTGAGCAAGATCGAAGGGTTGCCATCCGGTCCTCCGCCCAGCAGATCGGTAAGTGCTTCAAGGGTATCCGATGATGCCAGGTTGATCTCATCAAGCAACACCCAATCGCCATTCCTGACTGCTTTGACGATATTACCCTCTAAGAACGAGAAAGCGAACGCTTCGGAGCCACTCGCAAGCTGAGCCTCAAGGTCGTGTAAGTCCGCAGCGAATTTCTCCCAACGCACTCCGGGAAAGTTGACTGGTAGAGAATTCATCTTGCGCTTCTTCCTAGGTTGGTCACCGTCGGCGTCTGGAGAAGAGGGTAGCGATTCATGTGCCTTGCGAGCTGCATCCACCATTTTCAGCGCTTCTCGCCACAGCATGCAGACGCGCTTCCACTCGCCCTTTGCAACGCGCTTACCCAGCATCTCCACGAAGCGCAAATTCTTCTTCCTCGAAAAGGTAGTGTCAAAGAGATCATCGAATTCATCCTTGAGCGGAACAACCAGACTACGCACGTTAACAGGCTTGTAGCCTCCCAGAAGATCGCCGCTCTCGCTCTGTTGTGACAGATTGAAGGCCACCAGCTTGCGACCAAGCTGTTCAGCAAGATACTGTATAGTGGTCGTCTTACCGGTACCTGTTTCACCAACGAGAAGTAGAGGTTCCTGGCGGTCGACTGCCACAGCAACTTTCTCAAGTAACCTCAGGGTGTAGTCATTGGTGGAGAACGGTCGGCTGGACGCTGTTCGCTTCGAAGACTTATGTTTAGAAAGTCTGGCTCGTCCCACTTGTATAGTTCCGGCGGCTGTACTCTTAGAGGGTACTGATAGCTTCACTGAGCGATCCATGAGAAGATGATCTCGCCTCTGAGGATCAATGTGTAGCTCTTCCGCTACGCAAGCCATGACCTGTGATCTCGCCGCGTTGCTGCGCAGACTGCCAGCAAAACAGTCAAACGCCTCCATAAATATATCATCAGTCTGGGCTGTGTTGAAAGAGGATGACTGTGACAAAAGCACAGCTATTCTATCGCACCATTTGAGCAAATCGCGGGGAGTGATTGCTCGAAGCGAAGTGCCGTTCTCCGATGAGAATTTCGCATCAGAATAAAGCTCGAGCAACCGAGAATAAACTCTCATGATACCGGCAAGGTGCTTTTGCAGCGACGGATATTTCGCAGAAATAACCTGCTGAAACTCTTCTAGCCGTGGCATACACACTGAAATTGAGCTCCAAAATCTGTGTCCAATCATGTTTTGACGAGGGATGATTTCTTGGCCTCTCGGATTCAGAGTGCTTCGCATTGTGGCAATAATGCGAAATCCTCTTGCAGCGCGTACAGTCTCTCCACGGCTGGGGATCAAAAGCTCTCCGCGTTCGATTAACGGTAGGAGTGTGCTAATGACCTCGTTCGGCGCCCGGTCTAAGTCTTCAATGAAGATCCAACGCCCTTCCCGGACAGCTGTTGTAAGCACACCAGATTTCCATGCAAAGGTCCCAGGCTTCGATCCAGTGGCATACATTCCAATGAGCAGTTTGGCATCGCTCTGCTCATTTAAGTGCAGAGTGACCATCTTGTCTAGCTTGTTCAGCTGCCACGCAAAGTGGCGTGTGAGAAGGGTCTTCCCTGAACCTGCAAGACCTGTGAGAAGTAGCGGACTAGAGCCCAGTAGACCATTGGCAATCTTGCTCAAATTTTCTTCGGTCGTAGACGTGGATACAAGTGCAGACGGTTGTTCCTGAGATGCTGCACCGTCGAGTCGTGGAAGCAGTATACCGTTGACGTTGACAGTATAAGGCGAGAGCTCTGCATACAAGTGCGATGCTAGAGATACTGTTCCTGCTGCCATCTTCTCTTGCAGACCCTTCTGTACGTCTTTCCATCTCTTCTCTTCCCACAATGGCAAAAACCGGTAGTCGATCTGCTGGCTTTCCCACCTTCCGTCGAGCTTTCCTTCTCCGACATGCCTCTTAATCGTCTTTTGTGTTGCGTGATCTGCTGCATGGACATATATACAGAATACCCGAACGGACAGGTATCGCACAAGGCGATTTTCATGTTTAAATAATTGCTGAATAGCAACTGGACGCACGTACTGTGCAAAGGTTCTGCAGTCGAAGCTGAGTAGCCGAAAAGCGCCAAGTAAAATTTCGATTAAACTGGAGTCGCTAGGAACCGATTGACCGTTGGAGGAAATAGTGTAGTCTCCTGAACCGAACAAAGATGATTGTGAAACATGTGCTAAGAAGCGTTCAACATGCTCTGTAAGGTGAGGCGCAAGAGGGGTTACTCGTCCAAAAGCGGCAATTTTCTTTTCAGTTTGAGCCCCAGATTGGATCCATCTTGCAAAAACCTCTGTATACAAGCCCTCATACTGTACAAAGAGGTCGTCGGTAGACTCAGGCTTCAAAGCTTCCGTGGCAAAGGCGTTGATATTGGTAATTTTTGAGGCCATATTGGCTCCGTTACCGTACATTTCCGCGGTATTTATGTTGTATTTCGAATTCGGGGCGCCTTCCCATAATTCCGACGCTTTCATACAACAGTCGTGGTGAAAACCGTGGCGTTGAAGTTCTCTCAAGCTCCAACCTCGAACTTTTTTGCAGGGTTGGCTCGAGCCCTTGCACTCTGATGCCAAGGCGCTAAACCGCAAATGGTGCATTGCCGTCCGCAAAATCTACGGAAAGCACGACACAACGACTGCTATCCATCCCATCGACCGCCCGAAATACACAGCTCACAATGTCCGTACCCGCATCTCGCGCCCTGAGGCGCTGCGTCTGCAACGCCCGCCCCGCTTCATATGCACGCCTGGTTGGTGGAGGAGCACAACAGAGGATACAGCGAAGATGGCAGTCTGATGCCGCCGCGGTGCCTGCAAACCCCAAGATTGCGACAATTGTGGACCAAATCAGCCAGTTGACGTTGCTGGAGACAGCAGACTTGGTCTCGACACTGAAGGTATGATATACCTTGTTTACAATTAGACTTTTAGCACGAGGCAATGGGATGTAATTTACAGCACACGAACTGTGTACATACGATCTGTGCTACGTACTGCACGATGTGTATGGCCTGCATAATATCTACGGTTTGCAACATATAAGCTACATGTCAAGTCCTACCAGTGGTGTCATTCGTACTCCAAGAGCGTTTACTAACATAGTCTATAGACCCGTCTTAATATCCCGGACATGCCCATGGGCGGATTCGCCGCTACAGGCCCTGCTGGTCCTGCTGCCGCTGCTCCCGTCGAAGAAGAGGAAGCTGCGCCTGCAGCCGCCGAGAAGACACTCTTCAACCTGAAGCTGGAGAAGTTTGACGCTGGATCGAAGCCTAAGGTGATCAAGGAGATCAAGTCTATGCTGGGGCTGTCTCTTGTAGATAGCAAGAAGTTCGTTGAGAGCGCGCCGAAGATGATGAAGGAGGGCGTTCCCAAGGAGGAGGCCGAAAAGATTGTCGAGACGCTGAAAGCACTTGGTGCAACGGCTGTCATGGAGTAGACGCGAGGCTGTGGGGGTAGACAAGAACGTGCTGGGATGAGAGCATGGGGACGGAAAGACTGTATCATAACGTGTTGTGGCGTGTACAGATATGTATGACATATGGCATTGGTCAATCTTCTTGGGTGTATTCAGTATACGTGCAGTACAATGGACCGCGTATAAACTCATTTGTAAACTCTGCACGGCATCGAGTTTGTTTTTGCACGACAAAACTACTTTGATACTTTATCAGCTATCCTAGATAGATTTCAACGCAGTCGACAAACGACAGGCGTGGCCTCTCGCAGGGGTATGGCGTTCATGATCCAGATCACAGCAGATAATAGATGAGCCAGCGTAACAAGTGAGCTTCAGAGTGCAGCGCTTGCATTTTTGATATCATTCCATGCTTGTGGCATCTCTATGTAAACTTGCGTATTTCTACCGCCTGTGGTTCACGAATTCTCTTTGCTCACCACCCAGTCTTGATGCAACAACGCACGCCTCTCGGATTGCAGTCGCAACTGCACCTCTCACGCCATCGTTCTCAAGCGACATTAGCCCACCAATTGTGCAACCACCCGGTGTCGAAACCTTGTCCTTCAGTACAGCGGGGTGTTCGCCGTTTAGTACAAGACCTGTTGTGCCTCGCATCGTCTGCGCAGCCATCAATTGTGCTTCTGCCCGCGGCAAACCCATAGCGACTGCGCCATCCGCAGCAGCCTCAAGAATCAAGGCGAAGAAAGCTGGTCCCGACCCGCACAGTGCTGTCGCAATGTCCATGTTTGCTGGTGGGAGTGTTGTAACACGGCCAATGGAGCTGAAGACGAATTCCACGAGCTTGTACTGCTCGTCTGACAGCGGAGGGTCACTGGTCTCAATAACGCTCATGGACTCGCCGACGAAAGACGCAGTGTTTGGCATGACACGCACCACTCTGCATGCGTTCTCTACCTTGTCTGCACCTTCTGGATAAAGAAATTCCTGGATCTGCTTCTGTGTAACACCAGCGAGGATACTGACAACAATCTTGCCCTTGAGCGCATCGCGCATGCCCTCCTCACCCAGGATAGTCTTGAAGCCGTATGGTTTGCAGGACAAGAGAACAATATCTGCTTGTTGAACACCCTTGAGGTTTTCATTTGTGAGCGTCTGTAGGTCGAAGTTGTAGTGGCCAAGCGCCTTGCGGACGTTTTCCTCGGCGGGCTTCCATGTATCGCATGCTACGAATCTGGAGAGACTGGGTGTATCTTTGGGAACGGAGGAGGGATCGAGAGCTGCAGCAGTCTTGGCCTTGGCGAGAGAGGCCATGACACCTCCCATAATGGCGATACCCATGGTGCCTACGTTTTCTTAGCAATATGTTACTTTCTCTGTGTCTACTTATCTACCTATGCTTTCAATGCATAGTTTCAATAAGACAATCAAGAAATGTGTGCGTACCAGAACCGAGGACGGTTAATGTGAGAGGCTTAGATTCCTGAGAAAATTCCATTGCGTATTTTGGGACAATTCTTTCAGAAAAACAAATTGGTGGTATTGGGTGAGTAAATGTTCAATGACTGAGAGGATGCCAGAACAGTGCGTCAAGGTCCAGAGCGACGTCGGCGTGGGGTAGCTCTTTTCCACGCGCCGGCGCGCCGATGATATGCGCGCCAGCCTTGCACTCCACCATGCTTCACGTTGCCAATCATTTATATTCACCACATATTTGCACTAAATCGGCGCATACACTCGGCCCCAGAATTTATACACCATAGCTTCAGCTTCTCCAGATTTCATACATCGCCAAGACCCATTACCCGCGATGGCCGATCCCTTCGAAGTGCGGCAGCGCTTCACAACACTGCTGTCACATTTGAGCGCATCACACACGTCAATTCAGAAAGCGGCCGTCTATGCGCTTAAGAACCGGGAAATGGATGAAGACCTGCACTCGTGCATTCTGGAGCAATTAGAGCGTACCAATATGAACACTCGCGCAAACATAATGTTCTTCATTGAGTCTCTATGCGAAATGGCTGTGAAGGAAGGAGGACCAGGCTCTGGGGAAGGGAGCGCAATGGGATTCGTAAGGATGCTCCAGAGGGATATTCTGAGGGTTGTAGAGTGTGTAATGGGTGAGGAAGGCGCAAATGTGAGGGTTGTTCGGAAGGTATGGCTTTCATGTTGCTCTACACTGACAATAAGTTGAAGGATTGGGAGATTAATACTGATTGCTGCTGCAGGTTCTTCATACCCTTGAAAAACTCTCAATTCTCCTGCCTGAAACAGTCTCTGAGCTTGAGGCTGTCCTCAAAACGCGCGAGCCTGAGGATCCCTTCACCGCTTCACCCTCCAACAATGCCTCTTCTAGGAACACAAGGCTGGATAAACGCCAGATAGAACATCGAATAGAAGAGGACCGTGAACGACATAAGAGGCTGCGAGAGAGTATTTGGGCGGTGCCGGGCGACGAAGAACAAGAGATGGACAAGCTATGGGAGGAGGCGAGTGCTATTGGGGAAGATGATTATATTATCGGGAGAGAAGATAAAGAGGAAAGGGACCAGGCCATCTCTTTTGGCTGATCAGTAGTAGTGGTTTTAACATGCAGAGTTGAAGATTCGGCGGATACAGCAAAGTATATGGCGTCTATGGTCAACCGCATTTTCAAGGCGTTTTGGGAAGATACCAAACATTGGCAACTCTGCGAATATTTACCGATACCACGATATCACAGAAGCAGATTTTTGGCGCCAGCTTCGTAATGGAGAATATCGTCTTGCACATTCTTTGCAACAACAACAACAATAACAACAACCCCACGAAAGTATGTTTCTGCATACTGATGGGTCATGAAGAGGACAAAACCACAATGTCTAGGTGAAAAGGGATGGTCGTTAGAATGGTCCGATGAGGGAGGCCTCGGCAATCTTCCAAGTTCAAACTGTTGTGAAAGGATCTAACAGTTTTCCTTCACATGCCGAGATCCACCCCCTGGCCCACTCCTGGCCCAAGCAAATTGAGGGCAATCTGTGAGTTTTGTGCGGTAATGTGACTTCGTTACAGATTTACATTAACATCGTTTCTTACATGTCACTTTGTCTTTCTTTCCAAGTCACCTTCAACCCCATCCACTTAACGACAATCGCTACAGTAACGGCACTGCATTTCTTACACTGCCTTTTGTTTGAGTTAGCCTGTTCGTTTTCTACACATCAAGAGACACCGCCAAAACTCTTTTGGTAGCCGCAACTGGGAGCATCCTATAAAATCCTTTGTCAGTTCTGTCATAAAGGACCTTACTCGCCATGCTCGCCATGTTTTACTACATCCACAAACATTTACATCCGGACTTCAATACTTGAGGTTACGAATTCAACGCCATGACGCTCATCAAGCTCCACTTGATGCTCAAACGCCAAGCCCACCTTTTCTGCGTGTCCAGCTATGGAAGAACTACTCAGTAAACTACCTCTTGATCCCGAGACGACAGTGATGTGATATACTACGCCAGGTGTGCTTGTACTCTGTATCTCGATTGCTGGCTAATATGTATACGTACTTATTCAGATATGTATTTTCAATTTCTCCTTTTATTTATAAAGTGTTCAAAGAGAAATAAAATCTCATCTCTCCATTCATAACTGACTCCAATGATGATGATGATCTCCACTATTGCACATTGATATTTACAACGAAGCATATACTAGTTTCAGATCGAGGGATTCTCTTGTGCAGAAAATTCTCGCAGCGAGTGTGATTTCGAGTTCAAAATCTACTAGTGTTATCGTTCCACCACCCTGACAAAAAAATGGGACTGTTTTTGTTGGTACAACTGCAAATCGTGTTGTGATAACAGTACGATACCGTAAGACGTGTCACTTCTTGGCCGGATTGGGTATCGCGCGGATTGAGCATGAGATAACGCTGCGGTGCATAAAGATACGGCCACGTCCAACATTGGAAGGATGAACCCGAGAATCTGAACCTACAATTGGCAAGCTAGTAGAGGACTTCGACGTCGCTGCTAGCCCTTGCTACGTAGGAGATTCGTGGTACAATGCAATATACTCTCTTCACCCAATACACACTTCAATCTTTATTCACTCTGTGCCATTGCGTAACCGTACACTAGCGCTCCGCGACATCTACGGGCAGCCGATTGACATCGTCCTAAATACCTTCCCATTTCACGGGCGGGTATACCGTCAATTTTTGATGGCATGATTTCCCCCACCAAAAGTTGGGCTGGCAGCACCCACGATGCTAAATTGCATCGCGCAAGAGCACCACAAGTCAAATCAGCTCGATTTAAAGTTCACAATGTTCCTTAGATACCGGAGAATATTGATGCAATTAATTATTGTGATATTATCCAACTACCAACGATCGGTTTTCACCCGCACCTTGAGATGCTGAAACACCTGCTTGCAACGGTAGGGCATTTCATCTATTCGTTCCTGCACCATTTCTTGTCGGATCTGTTTCCACTCATGCTGTAGAGCGGCTTTGAGCTTCTCGATTGAGTCTATGTGATGGAGTTGCTGCTTGACTCTCTCTTTGATGATATTCCAGATGCTCTCAATTGGGTTGAGATCAGGTGAGTTGGCCGGGTGGGTGAGAGTCTTTACTCCACGATTATGCCGATAAACTGCAGGCAACGAGTTCGGATTGCGAGTGCCATGACTTGAGTCGTTATCCTCCATTAATTGCCAATGGTACCGATCAGATGTTGGTACATCAGCTCGCAGCTCATCTGATCGGCTGAAAAGTGAGTGGTAGGCACGGCAGTAGACTGGCAGAATCTTCTCAACATAGTAAGAAGCTCTCATAGAGTTCCCAGGTTTGATAATTTTAGGCTGACGTGCTTTTGAGGCCTCCCATTCGCGGACCCGAGCCTCCCAATCCCCAGGCTGGTCAGTGGTCGGACGCCTGCGAGGCTTGGGAGGTGGCTTGGGGAGCTGGTGATCATCGTACTCATCATTATAGAAGATAAGCTCATTAGCCATGTCGTAGTAATTGATCCAAGCAGCAAAATGTACCACGTTGGCGGTCTTATTTGGCTGTTTAATGACGTTTTGAGGCTCTGTACGTTCTCCCATAACACGAAGGATCCACTCAGCTGGGAAATCGTCCAGAGCCATGTGGGCTCCGTCAGTAAACTGAATCCCATCACAGTACCCTATGATAGGTTTATATTGGTTCTCGCCGGCGTAGGTCATTCTTTGAGAGGCTTGTGGATCTGTGATATTCCTCTGAGTTGTAGCTCTAAACATGCCAGCATCCATGCGGCCATGAGAGACCTTTGTAATGTACGATGGCTCGCATCTATACCAGCATTCCTCAACTGAATCGATAGACGTTGTCGACGGCTCGTTTGGTCAGACTCAAGCAAGTGAGTAAGTTGACCATTGTTAATTTTCAGTGGGCGACCAGAACCTATGGTACCTCGTAATCTCTGCTTTTCAACCCTTCCATCGTGTCGGCGGGATGCAACATTCCCAATCTCACTTCTGTTTTGAAGCCATCTATATGCGGTGGTCTTGGGGACGTGGAGTTGTTTGAACAGCTGAAGTGCTGGTACGCGCTGGTGATCATCCTTGTGATCGTAAGCATAATAAAACCGCGTCCGCGTAAGACTGTCACAATGTAACTTCTTAGAACTAATAGGCGTAACTTCACGATTTCGCAGACGCATTTTTTATTGAAATATAGGGAAATTTGGTGGAGTTAGAGTTACTCAAAGTTCATAGTGTAGGTGGTGCAGAAGTTCGGTGGGGTAGATTATGTCATCTGAAAACTGTCCCATTTTTTTTGTCAGGGTGGTGGTTCCAAACACCAGCTTAATAATCGAACAAAGGAAATTTTGTGTTGAGAACAACAGTGCAGTCAACACCGAGAATTGGAGATTTATTTACTGAGCAACGATATCAGCGACGTACTCTGAACCGCAAAGAGTCGATTGTCGTGATAGCATCTACAGTGTACTTCAAAAACCCTGTTGATGCTAATCGCCGGTAAGCCTGTCTAGGACGACAATTGCAATGATCATCATGAGCAGCGAGATGGTTGATATGCTCGCAATACCGAAGCTTATCCAAGCCATTAACATGGAAGTAGCTCCAACTGCGGTCTTCACATTGCCAAAGTAAGCAGCATCAGCCATTGCTGCCGCACCCACTGCGCCAAGGTGCTGCCACAGACTGGATACAAGGAGCAGTACCGCTGCCACAAAAGAACAGGCCAATGCGGCTTGTGCGATCGGCCTGGATGGAAAAGGCTTCATGTCGATATCTGAGCCAGTCCGCTCATCTCTAGTCTCATGCCAACCAGGGAATGCAGACAATAGTAAGAAGCTAATGAAACATGTGACGATGACCATAAACAAAAGCCCGGAGAATACAACATCATCTCTAAAATGCGCTGCCGTTCTGATGAGATCCAGTGCGTCATTCTCTGGTCCAATCTCTTCCCTGAGGCCGTTCGAGTCGGCGCTGCAAAGCCAGAAGATTCCGCATTGGCGTACACACATGCCGAAGTAGCCGATGCGGACCTCAAGATTAGATGAGCCTTTGTAATCGTTGAAAGTAGTCGATACGTTCTGTCCCACTGGGCTTAGGCTTGACTAGGATGAGTTGGTATAACTGACTCCAAGAATGTACACGTTTGTCATGGTGGAATAACTGGAGCAGCCTGCCAGTGAGATAGTTGTAAATATGTCAGAAACTGTAGAATATGTCTCTTAAGAACATTGCTGACAAACCATAACGATCACTGTGATGTGTAGCAGCATAATGATGTGGTGGAATCCCAGAAATGGGACTAGGCCTGCGATACAGTTAGCAAGCCAATGGAGAATTTTAAAATGAGACACGAACGCTGCAAAATGCTCGTAAATTTCAATTTTGCGATATCTGAATGAAATTTTCTGTAGAGTATTTGATTTTTTTTTGGTATACAGCACTTTTCACGATTAAAGACTATGTGGATGTATTTTCCTCTGAAGCTAGGCCGGACTGGTGTCGAGATACAACGCTGTGGAGTGATGGCTTTGCCTTTTGATTATCGACTATGTTAATTTGGATACACTCTCCGCAACCGCTACCAATTAGCTGTTGTATTCTGTTTGGAAAGCCAAAAGATTGTGTGAAGGCTGAAACCCCAGCCTCTTCCTCGGAGCTGTACAATCTCATTGCAGCACAAAACACACGTACCTATCGACAAATTCTCGCAAGCAAAAAAATCAATAACAACAATCATCGGACTGGTTAACCCAGGATGCATTTATGGACATAGCTGGTGATACGCAAGTTGAAGCCGAAGCCAATGACGGCTTAATGTCCGGCAAAAACAGCGACGGGAGCTCCCATAGAGATATACCGCACATTTTAAACGAATCCAATCTCGAGGGAGACGTTTCCAAGATTGGTGGCTTGTAATACAACACTCAGGCCGGAGCGGAGGAGAGTTCTCTTGCGCCGAGCGAAAGCAGCAACAATACCAACGAAGTCAGAGATCACGATCATACGCAAACATGTGTCACGACTAAGACACCCGTAATACAGGAACACGCGAGCCACATTTCAGTCGGTACATCTTCTAATACCGGTAAGGATGTAGCCTCATTACGAATCGTGTCCCACACGTCTAGGAAAAATTCAAGAGTGAGTTTTGACGGAAACCTGCCAGCGCAGCAGGAAACGAATCTGGCTGTTGCAAGCGATATATCCCTATTGTCTACGCCCGCTGCTTTCCTAATAGTATCTGATGATATACTTCCAGTGACACGGACCGCTTCTAAGGAATTGTCTCCAAATCCATTGGAAGAGCTCCCAACAAGTAGTGTCGACTTAAGTCTAACCAAAGAGAGCCTCCAACCCAATATAAAACAATAAAGAGGAGCCCTTGAGCGAATTTCAGTTAGGCATGATAATAATATCGGAAAACTTAGCCACCGGCCAGGACAGCCATCTGTCGAAAGTCCGGTCAGAGGTCTTTCGACTAAATGGAGTGCAGAGTCAGTTCTTGCAGATCAGGTGTCGCTACCTGAGTCTGTCATCTCGTCCAATGGATTCGCCGATATCAATTCTGGTCTGCGGGCGTCACCTGTGATTCCTCTTGGAGGCTCTCTTGAACAACTGCGCATGCGTCCCGAAAATGTTATTCATCCTATCCAGAAGAAAAAAGATTCTTTTTTGAATTAGATCGCTGGGCCTCAAGCCGCCCAAGCTAAAAGGAAAAATCACAAGAATATGGAGGCTTTGTTGCCACACCCGCAGCAACCATCGAAAACTGCCCTTGAAACGGATGATTATAGACAGAGCGTGCACGAGTTAGCATCGCATTTTCCCACGTTCAAGAATATAGCTGCTACCAAGACCAGATATCAATGCAGCTCGCGAATCGTTTTCTACGATCACTTCCAAGGCGCTCAAGGTCAGGATCCAAGTAGACATGAGCCTTGGGAGAACAGTATATACCAACTGTTGTACGGGGATTTCCGGGACAAATTGAGAACTGTCCCAGAGAAATGCATTCAAAGGCTCGTACTGATAGAGGATCATACGCCCGCATTGATAGACCTCCTCGGAGCAACATTTCAAATCCCACCACATGTGTTTGAGGAGCATCTGGAACGGTCAGACTACACAGGAGTTTGGGAGCGTCATGACGATGCGACACAGTGGCACACACACCCATCTGCCCATGGCTATTCTTCTGTCACATGGTATCGTCCTGTGTTACCACTCGTTCCATTGACATCGAAGTTTCAGGCGAAGCTAATAGGAGATGGTGCTTTGCCACAAGTGCGATGTCCTATCGAAGGCTGCGAACCTCACAATCTGCGGTTAGATACCCTTGCAAACACCTGGCGTCATCAGCTCGACTTGTGTACAGAGCCAGGTGTATACTACAAGAACTCGCAGACCAAGTATCCAGTTGGCTGGGAAGAGCGTGCCACGATATGGACTCGAGAGCTCTGTGGATGCAAATTTGGTACGTATGCAGTATCGCCTAACTAATCTTTTCAACAACCATTTCCTAACGCTCCCAGTCATTATACTTCTGGACCCGTTGCCAATGGTTGCTGTGGAACAACAAGAGCGAGTTGCCATTAGAACACAACACCGACGCGAAGTTCCCACTATTGCCCACCTTTGGTTTCGACAGCAAGAGCTAGCTGCGAAAGCTCGCAGGGCTAAACAGGGTCAAAACGAGTCCCAGCGACGTAGAGATGTGTATGACTGGATTGGGGAAAATTTGGCCCTACAAGAGCCAATGGGGCATTTTAGCACAAGCGGCATGACATCTGGTAAGCAAATGAGCTTTGTACTTATGTCGGTATTGACTTACACTATTGACAGCAAGCGATCGTCAGCCTTCGTCGACTCAAGGCCCAAATGCACTGAGAGAAGGCCGTACGCGGGTGACAGGGGCTGATGTCAACGACCCCAACTTGGATTTCGCTCCCGCTGCGCTCAGACGCAGAGCCACTAAACTGGTCAAGAATAGACAGAGATCTGCTACGCGCAACATCAAGTCCTCTCCACCACCCTTGGACCAGGAGTCGCAAGAGATGGAAGATAGGAACATGAGAGCTATAGATATTGAAATCCATCAGCCTTTTGTACTGTACGAACCCATCAAAGCTCAAGCCTCTTCAACAGCATGGACGGATGATGCAGTTACGACCCATCACATGCGTGCGTACATTGATAGCCTCCAGAATCCGAAATCCACATTGACGAGTTCGATCATTTCTTGACGTCGCCAAACAAGGGGGAAAGCCGGACGTATGACCCTTTTCAAGCTCTTTTCCGCACGATACATGACGATTCTAACAGTCTGGTGGACATCATTCGAACTTCGATGCAGCGTATCCGTGAGGGCACCTTGGATGAGGAATTCATGCAGAAGCGAGTCAGATTCTGGAGGAGTCTCTTGCATCGCTTTGGATTTTACCTTGGTGTGCTAGAACAAAGTCTGTGGGAATTTGAACAGTTCATCTTCGAATTCGAGGCGCACGCTGCGCAAGTGGAAACTCTATCACAAACTCTTTCAAAAGACACACAACAGACATTGCGCGGTTGTATGGATCTTATAGATAGATCGTCCAACTCTTTGCTCGCAGAAATGCAGATCGCAGACAGTCGGCGAGTTATCGCGGAAGCTGAGAGCGTTTCCAAGCTGACTGAACTGGCATTCGTCTTCATTCCTTAATCCTTTGTGGCAGGTCTTTCCAGCATGCAGGTTCACGAACTTGATGGAGGTGTACCCATGTACCAATTCGTGCTCGTAGCGATTGGGCTTGTGATTGGTGCATATACAGTACACCTTAGTATACGAAGCTCGACCCTCATCGAGTACAGAGATACATTAATGCGCCAGATTCACAAGGACTTTGGATTACAGCCGAATGAGAAATTGCCAACGCACAAGTTCATTGCATGGGTTGGGGTCAATATGGGTAGCACAATATTGAAGAACTTGAAAAACACCGTCGCTATTGTTACCCCTGTTGTCTTGGTATTAGCTTTTATTGCGGGATTGCTTAGTCCCATTGTGCTGCTGTGGCAGCGCAGCATTAACACAGGGTTTTCAATCGCCATAAGTGTTCTAATTCTGTTTCTGGATGCAATGCTTGTTGTACCAGTTGCAGTAAACATGAGCAATGCCGGCATGATTAGCTTCGATCCCAAGAGTCGAATTCGTAAGATCCAGGAGGCCCACGAGAAAACCCGGAAGAGACGCCAGAGGAACAAAAGGCGAAGAAGGCGGGAAGCGGGGCTGGATCCTGAGGCACCATGGGAGGACAGTACCGACGATAGTAGCATTGTCATATCAGGTGAGAGTGAAAGGTCATAATTCAGGCTGTAATTGATCAATTCGAAAATATAGCAGCATTGCGTATAGGTCGGTCAGATTGGCGCTTGAGAACTGCCCATGTGAACATCAAACGTCACAGCTTTCTGCTCGCCACACTCAACAAAATCTTGACAACGTACCTGCAGCATGCGTATCGAATCCTAAGCCGGTGGACGCTGTCAGATACCGGCACCTGACAATATAGGCCCCACTTGCACGCATGCAAGGTTAAGGCAGCCGAGCCAGCAGACGCGAATCTCAATTAAAGAAGCAGCTAAGCCCCCTTCAGCTGACACTAACCCGCTTTAGCTGACGCTAAACCCTGTTGAGATGACTACATCGTGCGTTGCTAGAAGCAATTGGGATTTATGATTGGAAAGCAGTGACCAAAGGAAGAATAAGAGGGCAGAAATGGCACTGGTCGATGTCAGGCGGCGTCGCGAGTGAGGGGTATAAGTTCTTTACTGTTTCCCGTAGGACTTTCCTGCTTGTCGATACACCTTTCTCCTCTTCCCGGATTACAGTGTCATCCTCATTTTAACGTTGCTCAATTGAATACGCATCATGTCGAACCAAGTGACATCTCCTGCTTTGCGATCGTCTTTGTCGTCCCTTGGGGGCAATATGCCGTCGTCGTACGTAGCTATGCCGTAAGCATATTTGTTCGTCCTGACAACGAAAGGTGTTCGGGGACATCGACACCTCTGTCCGCAGAGGCTTTGTCTGCACAAAATGCTGTTCCGTCCGCCGTAGATGAACAATGGATCTTGGAGGAAGCGAAGAGGGTAGCTCGTCTTCAACAAGCCGCTCAGGAGATGGGGTTCGATTTGCCACCACAGTGTTACAGGAGATGACTGTTATTGACGTCTTTCACCGAGGGCATTATTAAAGCATCCTCTCTTTGATAATTCCAATGATACTCTGTAACCCACCAAGCCTTTCATCCTTCGACTCTCCAAGATACAAGCTCGCAACGGGCCAAGCGTGTATCCCCCCTTGTTCTTCCCATTCATCCACATGCGTACCAGTACTCTTCAGCAGGTTTACCAGTTCCCTAGTTTCATGGCCTAGTACTTCTTCGCTGCCGTACAGGAAGTACCAACCCTTTTCAGGTGATGCCTCAGTCCACTTCTGAGTATCCTTGCATTGTCCCGGGGACACCATAGGATCGTGGGCAGAGGCCTTTTTTCCAATATATTGCTGACCATACAATTGAAGAGACTTGTCGTTAAGGAAGTCTGATGCAGTATTGCGGTTGTTCCTCGAGACGATAGTAACCCAGGGGCTGATCATAATGCCCAAACCGGGACGCTGGTTCCTAAACTCCGCATGCTCTGTCAAATAGAGTAAGAAGCTCAGCATGAGGGTAGCACCGGCAGAGTCACCACTAACAATTACTCTGGCTGATGATTGAGCAAGTGACAGTACGTATCTATAGCCAGCCAGGGTCTCACGGAGCTGAACAGGGTAAGTGGAGTCGGGAACCAGAGTGTATTCCAGAGCAAACAGTGCAGGGTTTCTATAGCCAGAGGCCTTCAGAAGGGTAACCCATGCAAGCAGGAACTCCATATAGAAGTAAGAGCTACCCATCGAAAAGCCGCCACCGTGAGCATAGTATATGATAATATCTGGCTGTTCTTGTTGATCGTATTTGATGAGTACACCTCTAAATTCAGGCTGTATTTGTAAGTTATCAGTGATGAGCGTGGATTAAATGACCTACCCTTTCAATTTCGGCCCATCGTATTGGGCTCGTAGCAATACCATGACGCAGCATTCGAAATCGTAGGAAAGGCAATGAAACCTCCTTGGAGAAAAACACACGACCTATGAAGGCTGGCATATTCGCGAATGCATAGCGAACGCATCTGATGACGAAATCTTGAAAAGGCGTCGCTCTCCTCACAAATGGGCTACGCTGCTGAACTGGGAGGATGTATCTCTCGCGCACAAGTTGGTATGGAATAACCAAGACTTCATAAGCTGTCAAATTCAGTACGTAGGAGACATGTTACTTGAAAACATACCTATAAAAGGCAAAGCTGGGACCAGCCATTTTAGTAATGGTATCAAGCCAACCTGAATCAGCAAATGGGGTGCGAGGAAAACCAGAAAGGCGATACAATCAAGATACGATATCGGATTCAGAATCATAGTCGTCATAAGAGATAAAAGAGTGGTAAGAAGTACGTTTCAAGGTGAAATAATTAGCAGTCGAAGTACCCAAGTACTTGCTGCAGCTCGGTTGATGACGATGACGTGAACTCCACTGGCTAGCCTAAACCACAATCGCTTAGCCGGCCTCCGCTGAAACAAGCATTGCTGTTGCTGGTATGTGGAAGAGCAAATGGATGTCGCGAAGAGTTGTTGAAGAAATTTCAAGTGATTTTTGGAGATGAGAACAGCAGCTGAGGACAATCTCAAACGCTTGCGAGAACCACGATCACGTTCCCACGTGACTTTTGTCGAGCACGGCCCCAGTCGCGACTTCCAGAAAAAGCTTCCGTAACATCTCTCACCTGCTATCCCGCAAACACGGTTTCGGCAATCGCGATCCCACTCACCACTCTCCTCATTCCCACATATTTCCCCAATTTATCCAAGGTGCCCATCCTTCTCGCGCTTACACTACCAATGGAATAACTGCGCCTACAAAGCAGTACCCGGAAATCTTCCGCTGTAGCTTACTTCGACTTGGGGAGCTCTTATACATAATTTATCATGGCCACCGATCCAAAGGTGGCGCCGCTCGCCGATGATCTGAAAGAACTCGCTCTGTAAGTCGTCTACAAGTTGGTCGTTGACATCACGTACTAACTTTTATAGGTCTTTACCAACGAGCGTTTTCCCAAAGGCCTTCTTCTGTGCTTTGTGCAGTGAGCTCGCTGTAGATTCATACAAATTACTCTGCTGCAACAAAGCTATCTGCACAAAATGTATGTATAGAAATCACAACCGAGATAACAACCGGGCAGCTGACGATCCAACAGGTCAAGCGAAGCTTTCGTTTCCAACGACTTGTCCATCATGCGACCACTCACCTCTCGAAGCCGACTCATGCGCACCAAACAAGTCTTTGCGCAACACAATGCGCATTTGGTTACAGAAACAGAAGAAGAAAGAAGAGGCAAAGGCGGCTGCGCAGGCTGCTACACCTGTTGTGGAGACGACTCCAGCTGCGACAGAGGCACCGTCTGAGGTGGAGAGCGCGGACAAGCCTATCGATAGCGTTGAGGAGGCACCGGTGACTGGCAGTGTAGTTGCCGAACCCGCTGCGGCAGCAACAGATACTGGAGATGGGGAAAAGCGAACAGTTTCCGCTTCTGCGCAGCCAAACGAGGTAGGTTTGCGTTTTCCTCCGTTTGCTATGCACAACTGCGTGTACGATCTCGATAAAAACAAACAAATGAAGGGACGGAGGTCTGAAGCGCTTAGCTCAATGAACACTGTCGATCTTGCACGTGCTGGTGGCTGTAGCATGTATATTTTGCCTTCTGCAAATGCTGATGTTGAGCAGGATTCTACCACAGTTGAGAGCAATGATCCGGAACGGTGTGGCAGCATGGTTCCACAGGCTCCGGCACAAGGCGTAGAGGCAACTGTTGGAAATGCATCCTCTGGCGAGCAAAACAGTGTCAACGGACCCGCTAGCATGATGGGAAACAACCCCATGATGAATGGCATGCAGGGTCAGATGGGCTTTGGCTTCCAAAGCCAAGGCAACTTCGGTGGCATGGGCTTCAATGGCATGTCTAATATGATGAACAACGCTAGTTGGAACAATATGAATCCTATGGGTATGTCTATTGAATTTGTCTTGTCACAAATACTAAGGCTAATACTCGCGCAGAGTACAATATGAACAATATGAACGGCATGTCCAATGGCATGTACGGCAACTTTGGTGGAAACATGGGCATGGGGATGAACGATATGTCCGCCATGAACATGATGAATTACGGAGGCGGCTACGGCAACGGGTGGAATGGTATGGGCGGTGGCTACGGAAACTTCAACGGGTTCAACCAGATGGGTGGATATAATCAATCTGGAGCATATCCCGAGATGATGAACCAATTCCCCAAGAATAATTTCCCAAACCAGAACCAGAACCGTTTCCCTGCCAATCAAGGAGGGTCTCTTCCAAACAACAGGGCAGGCAGCCAAAGAGGCTCTATTTCTGGGCTTGGAAGCCAGCAGAACACCAACAGCCGCCCTGAAAGCCGCAGTGGTCCTGCGCAAAACGTACGTCAATTTCATAATTGTCTGCCGAGACAGTTCCAATCCTTAAAACTAGCCACTGACAAGAATGTCGCACAGCAGCGTGATGGCGAGTCTGGTAACGCATCAACTGATGCAGCTGCCGAAACGAAACCAGAAAGCGAGCAAGATGCCGCTCTCAAATCGACTGAAGAAGGTAAAGAGAATGGCGGTAGTGTGCAGGACACTGCGCCAGCCACCGATGCCACTGGTCGGGTTGGCAGTGGCACTGAGGATGCCAACAATGCTACTGCAACAGGAGACCAAGCGAACGAATCTGCACTATCCAACGGCCTGAATCAAATACAGACCATTGACACCGAAGATGAAGGCATGCAGGGTTACAATCAATCGATGATGGGCAATGGCATGCAGCCCGACATGGGATACGCTAATGGCATGATGAATCAGTTCCCTAACCAAATGCAAATGAACGCGCCTTTCGATCCTAGCATGAACATGGGATTCCACCAAAACAACCATTTTGGGCCTCGCAGTGGCTTTAATGCAGCGTATGGCGCTGCTACAGTCCTGACAGGGGAGCCGCAAGGCCGTGGTGTGGAAGGTGCACCTACAGGTCCGCGAGCGATGCGCGAAGGCAGGCCAAACACGGGCTTTTCGAGTCGTATGAATAACGTGCGCTATCAGCCGCCACCAAAGAGTGTTACACCCGCGCAGAGTACAGGTGCTCGTAGTCCCCAGCGTAGGGTTCGATCGTGAGTGTGATGCAAAACACTGCCGTTGAGTATTGATTGACAAATGCACAGTCGGTCTCCATTAAGAGATGAGAGTCTTCGTACAAAGGACAAGTCAGCATCGCGTTCTCGGTCAAGATCACAGGCAAGGGAAGATGAGACAGATGATCGTCGTGAGCGATCACGCTCTGCCGATCGAAAGTCAAGACGAGAAAACAGGGGACGCTCGGCAACGCCACAGGCTGATGAAGACCTTGAAAGCCGGAAAGACCGCCGGCATCATCGCTCGTCGCGTTACGAAGATCGTGAATACGATCATGAAGACCGATACCGCGATGAGAAGGGAAGTCGGGGCGATCGGACACGTAGTGCTTCTGCGGACTCAAAATATCGCAGCAGTCGCCGTGACAAGGAGAAGCATCGTTCGTCACGCTCACACCGAGACCGCAGTAAAGAGCACAGACGTCGTCATCGATCACGCTCACGCTCACCAAGAGAGGAGGACAAATTCGACGATGATGGCTATGTCAATGGCGACAGGGAATCAGAGTCTGGCTCACGCCGTAAGCACAGGGGCGACAAAGAGAAACGTGACAGATCACGGGACAAGGATCGTGAACGGGACAGACGTGACCGCAAAGATCGTGAGAAAGATTATGATTATGACTATGACCGTGAGAAGGACAGGTCGAAAGAGAAGGACAAGGAGCGCAGGCGTCGACGCGATCGTGAAGCAGAAGAAGATAGTCGCGACTATGATGATGATAAGCACCGCTCATCTCGACGGAGTCGCAAGGACCGAGACCGAGACGATCGCAGCCGAGACGATCGCGATGGGAAGAACAAACGTCCTGTAGAGGACGATGTAGTCGGCAAGATGATGCAGAAGCGTGCTGTGTCTCCGCCTCTGAATGCACCTACTGGACCCTCAGCAAATGCTTTTTCCATCAAAGGTGCAGGCCGAACGAAATCGAACGTCATGCCTCCTCCGCAACCCCCTAGTGGACCTCGGAGCTTTCAGCCTCCGAAAGGACCCGCTGCTGACCGTGACAAGGACAAAAACCGTGGATTGAGCAGCGTTTCTTCTGTATCATCTGTGCCAACCATGACCGCAGAATCTGCCCCGCAAGACCACTATGCTGCTGAGCGTGAGAAGAACGCTCGTGAGCGCAACAGCCGCGATCGTGTAGACCGTGACCAACGCGACATACTTACAAAATCCCTGCACTCACGTGTTCATTCCTCCTCTCGACCCTCGTTGTCCACGAAACGCTCACGCGATGACATTGAAGATGTCGAAGAAGCCTCACGCGGACTCACCAAAGGCGAAGTCAAAGCTCCTACAGGACCAGCCTCGCATCGAGACAAACGTCGGAAGTCGATTGCTGGAGGCGATAACAGCATCGCGAGCTTGTTCACTGCCGGGTTGAGAAAGAACGCAGGCAAGACAAGAAGAGGCGGTGTAAGAACTGAAGGCGATGTAGAGAGGGAAATGGAAAGGGTTGAACGTGAGAGGGATAGGCGGTAGGATGTCTTTGTCTCGATCGTACGAAGAAAGGGTGAGAAGTGGTTGGGATGATGAGGGCCATAATGATAAGTTGTGACGACTGCAAGGACCACGGTCTGTACACATGCGCGGAAACAAGTGTTGGACGGGAACATGGGAGGATGTTTGGAGATTCTCAACTTCTTGTATTATACCCCGAAAACCATACTTGTATGGCAAGATATTACGCTGGAAAGCTGGTAGGCAATTGAGATGATGCAGCCGAGTATGGTGCCTCCTGACGAAACTTCTCGCCACTGCCTTCGACTTCCCTAAGCCATACAGTACCTACCCCCTTACTATAAGGCAGAGCATTATCGTCTGACTGTAGTTCACTTGTATGAAGTGTTCCCAACCGATCTTCGAAAATGAACCTGAACGTCTCGTCTTTTACAAGCATGGGCCGTTTGGGCTGAGGACCAAGTTTCATTGCATTTATAGTATGCCAATTCACGCAATGAGAATAGTATGGTCCACAGTCTTTGCAGTTGGCTTGCAATGGGCCATACAGGATGCTAGGAAAGCTTCGGCTGGCTGCCCGTGTGAATGTACGTGGGATGTCTCTTGCAGAAGAACAGTTTGTACTAAAACTTGAGTTCTCCTGGATTGGGCTCCAAGACTGAGCAGATTCGACGTGTAGATAGTGACTGTCAAAGACAATGGATGTCAGGTCTGCGGACGATTTGGGACACAGCACAAGTCTGGTGGGCTGTTGAGGGAACATTACTTACAATTGGTGATGGCAATTTTGCCTTATAAACGACATTGTATTGAATCTTAATAAAGTGATGAGGTATGTAGTTCATGCCATCATCATTGTGAACTTCAATCCTATGTCATTGCAATCCTACAGCTCCACGAACTGCGTCTGCGCCTTTTTGATATTCACTCAAGTTTGTGTTTGATCTCAGCGGACACTACTTCGAAAAGGTTGTACAATTTATCACAAGAGCAATGTTTGCTTCTAGTGATACCAGAGGTCAAATAATTTTTTAGGGTTCGTCAAGATTCGAAATGTGAAAGGTCATATGACCTCTCAAGAGCTCGATGTTTGCTTGGTTGCAACCAATGTGACGGTCCAATCAGAGGTCTGGAAATATAACGGAGAAATGACGTGCTCCGCTACGACATCAACCCCACATCCTTAGCGGCGCATCGCAAAGTGAAATGCATATGTGTGGGGCATAGAAAAAGATGACTCTCCGCAATATGCTAACGAGGCTTGAGTGCTGGTGTTGCACCTTGATCTTTCTTCAAACATAAACCAACTACTATGGCTACTTCACTCGACGCCAACGTGGCTGCCAATGACACGTATAAGTACAGTACGACTCCCGCATAACAGTTACAAACATTTTGTACCCCACACTGTTCATATCGAGGTTAGAAGCTTACAATCACTCAGAACGAGTAACAGCCCAGCCTGAGAATCCTTTCTCAAGCTTAATACCCGACCAAACAATTGCAATAATACCCGAAGTCACACTCGAATCAGGTGTCATCCTCCAAGATGTATCTGTGGCATATAAAACATACGGTACTCTGTCACCTGAACGTGATAACGCTATGGTCATCTGTCATGCGTTGACAGGAAGCGCCGATGTAGGAGATTGGTGGGGTCCCCTATTGGGAGGACCTGGTAAAGCCTTTGACACATCGCGGTTCTTTGTTGTGTGTATGAACAGCTTGGGTAGTCCTTACGGAAGTGCAAGCCCTGTCACCGCACGAGACGGAAATGTCTCGAATGAACGTTACGGGCCTGAGTTCCCATTGACCACAGTGCGAGATGATGTCAAGTAAGCAGAGTATATTTACCTGATTCGAAGGCAGCCCAGCTGATAATTGTAGTGTCTTCAAACTAATACTCGACGACCTCGGTGTCAAGCAGATCGCAGCAGTCATTGGAGGATCCATGGGAGGCATGCTGGTACTTGAATTCGCATACTTTGGAAAAGACTACGTCCGCAACATTATACCTATCGCAACCTCCGCACGCTACAGTGCCTGGGGTATCAGTTGGGGTGAGGCTCAACGACAAAGCATCTACAGTGACCCCAAATACGACGATGGATATTACAATTTCGAAGACCCTCCATCTACAGGTCTTGGAGCTGCCCGCATGTCTGCTCTCCTGACATACCGCAGTCGCGATTCATTCGAATCGCGATTTGGGCGTAACACCCCTGATCTCAGTAAGAAGCAGAGCATCAATACCGTACCACGACCCACGACCCCTTCTAATGAACACTGGGCGATTCACAACCATGGACACAAGAATGCTGGCTCACCGCGAGCAGCATCAAGGTCAAACAGTAGTACCGCTCTAAATACTTCGGCGGCATCGAAGAACGCTGACCTCGAGTTCCACGACGCATCAAATCCTTCTACGCCACCGCTTCGACGAACAGACTCTACAGCGAGTGCAAAATCCAAGCCTCTAGCGCAACACTACTTTTCAGCACAATCGTACTTGCGCTACCAAGGCGAAAAGTTTATCAAGCGATTCGATGCCAACTGCTACATCGCCATCACGCGTAAACTCGATACCCATGATGTCTCGCGTCACCGTTACCCAGAAGGTGAAGATGAACAGAGTCTGGACCCTGTCTCGGCCCTTCACTATGCCCTATCCCTAATCGAGCAACCAACGCTCGTACTTGGTATTCAGTCTGACGGTCTGTTTACTTATGCTGAACAACAGGAGCTTGCAGCACACATTCCCAATGCAACATTGAAGACTATTGACTCTCCTGATGGCCACGATGCCTTTCTGTTGGAGTTCGATCAAGTCAACCGTCATTTGCTTGGCTTCCTCAACGAATTCCTTCCGGACATTATGAATAGGACTCCAAGCCACAGTCTTATCTCTGATGACTCTGGGATGAAAGCCACAAAGACAAGCACCTTCGGTGAGGCAGAGGTTGAGGATATCACTGCATGGTGATTTGTTTTAGCACTCAGCGTGGCGTTTTGGGTACAAAGAATGGTTGCATAGTTCGGCGTCAGTTTTCGGCATACGCTTGAAAGAAAGCTGTACGATATGATATGCTCTTATGAGAAGAGCTGAGGTTCAACCCCTCAATCACTACTACGAAGAAGAGAATAGAATATATGATATATCATGAATAATGCGGTAAAGCTGTACTGCAGGTTGACTCTATCTCCTACTCTCTATTGATTTTTCCAATACTTCCACTTCGGGCTACTCGCCGAACATGGCCTTGCACGTTTGATTATGATGCACCATGAACTCGAGAAATTCAGTACCTCTCCTCCATTCCTGATTTTGTGCTTTCGCAAGGGATCAATGCGGGTAAACCTGTTGAAAACATGCCATCAAGACTGCTTTACATGGGTTCTCAATCGCTATCATTTAACATCAGAATTTGTTGAGATTTGTGTGCGGGACTTGGGCAGAAAGAACTAAACAACCGGACTGACTGTTCTATCTGTTACAAACTGAAATAGTGCTCTAGACACCCATAATTGGATGTTGTGTGACTGTTGACATGTTGTCGTTCTGCGTTGCACCACAGTTGGGCGCTTATGCCACAAACCGGGATACATGTTGAACGTAGCAGTGTGTCTCATTTGAGTGTTAACTTCGGCTTGCGGAGGTAGTATTTGAACAATCGTCTGTGTGATATGAGCAGCTTGACAAAATGCAGACCTAGCGTGCGCCACTGTGGCTGAAGTGTGGCACGAGCTTTACTTGAAATTGTGATGCCCGCGCTCATCAACAACCATCAAAACATGCAATGCGAAGAGTGGTGATTACAGGCCTGGGGCTTGTCACGCCCCTTGGAATAGGTGACTTGGCAATAGGTTAATTATTTAATATGGGCTAATGAACTTATACAGGTGTGCGTCGATCATGGCAGTGTCTCATAGACAGCCACTGTGGCATCACTTCCATAAGAGATAGAAGCCCCCAATTTGCTGCCTTACCGAGCCAGGTCGCTGCTCTGGTTCCTGAGGGGCGAAAGGGGGACGGAAAGTGGAACGTGAATGAGTATTTGAATCCTGGCGTATATGACATCAATCAAGTTTGAGCAGGGAAATACTGATGGTTTTAGGATGAACGTCGAATGGCTCGATTTGCGCAGTATGCATTGGTGGCTTCTAAAGAAGCACTGAGCGATGCTGGATGGGCCCCGAAGAAGGAAGAGGACCTTGAGGCTACAGTACGCTTTGAACAATTTTTAATGGACCTCTACTAACCCACTTCCAGGGCGTCTACATAGGTTCTGGCATCGGAAGCTTGGATGACGCTTATGACACAGCATTGGCTTTTTATAAAGGCGTAAATTGGACTCTATGATATTTGCTTCAGGCCACTGATCGTGTACAGGGCCACAAAAAAGTATCTCCTCTCTTTGTTCCACGTCTTCTCATCAACCTTGCAGCAGGTCATGTGTCAATGCGTTATGGCTTCAAAGTGTGTATCATCTTTGGTTTTTGATTCGCTCATCCTTAATTTCTACAGGGGCCAAACCACGCAGTCACAACGGCCTGTACCACAGGTGCACACAGTATCGGTGATGCATCTCGTATGATCCAGCTGGGTGATGCTGATGTTATGATCGCGGGTGGTTCAGAGTCATGTATACACCCTCTCGCAGTCTCGGGTTTTGCGAGAGCAAGAAGTTTGGCAACCGAGTTCAATGATCGACCTATGGAAGCCAGCCGACCATTTGACAGAGATCGAGATGGGTTTGTCATTGGTGAGGGTGCTGGAGTTGTCGTTCTTGAAGTCTGTAATCATTGCCCACATTGCCGAACTATACTGACGATATCAGGAGCTGAATCATGCCAAAGCCCGCGGTGCGCACATATATGCCGAAGTTGCTGGGTACGGTTTATCAAGCGATGCGTATCACATGACTGCGCCCCGTGAAGATGGTCAAGGCCCACGATTAGCGATGCAGAAAGCACTGAGACATGCTGGTCTAAAGCCTGCTTCGGTTGACTATGTGAACGCTCACGCTACAAGCACGCCTCTTGGAGATGCAGCAGAGAACAGGGCAATTAAAAACCTGCTCCTTGGAGAGGATGGGAAGACCTTTGCAGCTGAGATTAATGTCAGCAGCACCAAGGGAGCAGTCGGGCATCTGCTCGGAGCTGCAGGTAGTGTGGAAGCAATTTTTACTATCCTTAGTCTTTACAATGTAAGTCGTGTATATATGGAACAAGTAAAACACTGACCATCCGTAGAACACACTTCCTCCGACATTGAACCTTCATAACCCAGGGGACCCAACAGAAGAATTTGACTGCAATTACGTCGCAAATGAAGCACAACAGAAAGAAGTTAATGTTGCGTTGTCGAACAGCTTCGGCTTTGGAGGTACCAATGCGTCACTCTGCTTTCGGAAGATGCAGTAAGAACACTGCGGAGGGCGAGTTGATGATGCTTGCCAAAATCATGCCATAGAGGCTTATCTACAATTACAGCTTTTTAAATGAGGAGATATCATTTGACATTACAACATACAGCTGCCCCGCAGCACCAATGAGAAGTAATATCCACTAACCCCACTACCGTGTCCGTGCAGTCAACGACCCGAATCAGTCAACGACCCGCGAACACCAAACCACCACATACTTCAGCGCGTCATAACTCCACCAATATGAGCCC
>JALRMI010000226.1:0-47913 GCA_026120165.1 Leptosphaerulina australis
TACGATAGGTGCTACAATACTACAGTCATACAGACAGCTTCGCCCACTGTCGCCCCCAGCCCGTGTCGAAGGTTTGGTTCCCCTTCGACACACCCGAAAAGGTCTGAGGAGATTCATGAGAGAGCTCTCATGCTCAGTAGACTCGATGGCGCGCACGAAGCGGAGCATCGCTCTCGTGGGGCTACGTCACGACAAATGACACTGCCGCTGCGTTCGACGGTAGATCACACCACAAGATATAGCCACATAGGACCTTAATGGTCGGAGTCACAACACCAACGAACAACAAAAGCAAAGACTATATTTCGGCCCTGAGAGCAAGAGGGCAAACTTGAACACATTGAAGGTCGATCATTGGGGGGAAATCAAGGTATTGCAGCCGCAAAACACGAGACAAGGTGCCTCCTTGAGACTTAAAAGACTGTTTACAGGGTACGATTATTGTCTAGATGCACCAATAGGTTAATGTAGATAGTGATCAAAGGGAAACAGCAGGCCTTTGGGGACAGATGGTTCTTGCAAACAAGAATGAAGTGAGACGGTGCGACATAACGTCTACACCGTGTCGGCTGTCTACCAAGCCTGCTAGCCGGGCATAGCTGCGGATACATCGTGGCTGAAACCGAGTAGGAAATAATCAATCAATCATCTTCATAACTCACTCAATACGTCAACCTTCTGCTTCCTCCACGTTTTCCGTGTCTCATGTCTGACAACAACTTAACGTTCAATGTATACCTCTAATGAAATCAGAGAGAAATTTGACATAAATGACGCAAATGTCTTCTCTCCTCCGCATCTTGCCTATGGCGGACCAAGAGCATCAAATTCATGACGGTACTCAAGTTGACATATCTACTACTTCTCACCTACACTGCGACTGGAGCTTACAATATCTTCCTGTCAATCATGTGAGTCGCTGTCGTGCATTAGAAGGTCCTGCTAACATGTTGCATCGATAATATGAATGAAAATGGGAAATGTAGATCAGGATGAGTGAGCAGTACCTGCCCAACACACTGTAAGCTGGTGCTCTTCCTTCAGGTTAACTTTAGCCGGTTAGAGCCACGAATTGTCAGCAGTGCTGGTAGATGTTGGAAGTACTGTGTCCTTCCAATACTATAAGATTTTTAGATACAGTATTGATGCTGGCATGATGCAGTTGCAAAACCTGCGCCTTTGTCTTTTCAGTGTAGTAGCCATCCAATCACGATGGGAAATAGATTCCTTTTTCGCCGGTCTCTTCCAAATTTCCCATCTTACTGGTATAAATTGCGTGAGTGCGTATTGACCGGAAAGATACGATGTACTACTCTTCCTACGGCATGCACTAAAAATAACCACGCATGTGCTTGTTGTGGGAACTCAGTTACACTTTGACACCATGATATACAGCCTTTTGTTTTTTCGATTATAGATGTATTTTTATATGTGTATTAACTGCTTACAATGTGACCTTGCGAGATTCAACATGTCCTGAGTTTTGAAATACGTGTAATAAAGTGTTGTGGGTAAAGGCCATGCTTTTCATTCATCGGGTACGCTCAGAAAATTCTGCCTAATATCTACCGTCATCAAATTTATTCTGTACAAGCATTGTTGCGGCCAGGTTAGACGGTTTCGTATTGACGAGGCCCCTAATGAAGAAACCTATCTGGCCTCGAACTTTATCCGGCTCAAGAATTCCTAGAGGGGAAATTTTGCTCAAAGTTAAGAATGTAGCGAGGTAAAAAGCACCCGGGAGAGTGCGTCAAAGTCAAACCCACGGAAACCTTGCTTATATACCGGCACAAAGACATAAAACGTTGCTTGCAAATAGAGGCAGCAATCTTCAAAAGAAAAAATTGACCAAGAAAGTAATGTACACGTTGCAGGGAATCCAGCTGATGCTGGATCAAAAATAGCACACGCCATTGTACCGCATATGCAGTCATAGACCTTAGTCAGCACGCAAACAGATTCTCGCCCTCGAAGGCTTTCTTGAGTCAGTCCTCGAGCATGCAGGATATGCACTGAACTCAGATATTACCTGACCTGCCAACATACAGAAAACGCAATCGCAATGTACGGCCAGCCCACCAAGCATCTGGATATCACACCAGCGCTACCCAGTAGTACAAAGAATTGTTATTCCGATATCCACATCTCACTATTACTTCATTCCAAATATGATTTCAACCTCGAATCCATCCGGTCTTCACACTTTCTCCGTTTGCTCAACCTCCCTCAGTCTGACTCTTAGTCCACCCTTCGGCCTCGCTGTAATACCTCCCTGAATTTTTAGCTCCCACTCACCCTCCTCGAACTCAACCTTGAACCTACCCACCAAATTTGCCACCAAACAAGCAAACTCCGCCTTAGCAAAGTCCTTCCCAATACAACTCCTTGGACCATGTAAGAAAGTAGTGATTGCATAGTTGCTCTCTGCACCGCCCGTATTGGCGTGATTACCAAGCCAGCGCTCTGGCTTAAACTCGCGCGCGTCCGAGCCCCAGAGACTGGCGCAGGTGTTGACAGCCCAGGGACAAATGATAACAGTGGTTCCGCGCGGGACGAAGGAGCCACAAATTGTTGTGTCGAAAGCTGTTTCACGCATCGTGAGAGGGACAGGTGGGAAAATGCGCATTGTTTCTTGGAGAACAGCATTGAGATATGGAAGGCGATCGATATCTGTGCTCGATATTGAGGCTTCAGAGTCTAGAAGAGCCGGAAGTGAGCTTCGCAATTCGTCACGGAGGCGTTGTTGGATTTCAGGGTGCTTGCATAGGCAGTAGACTGCCCAAGACATGGCGCTGGCGGTTGTCTCATGACCAGCTGCGAGGAAGGTCATCAGTTGGTTTACCAAATCCTCATCGGTAAAGCCGCCAGATTCCATGGCTACCGATAGGATATCGTGAGATAGCTTTTCTCCTCGCTGCACCTGGGCACGTTTTGTGGTGATCAGATCCCGAGAAACCTTCTTGATAGTACTAATCGCGTTGCCGATCTCGTCATTGCGCTTTAACGGAAGGTTTATGGCGAGCCAGTGAGGTAGCATGTTGAGCAGAAGCTGAACAATCTGAGCTCCGCGGTTGCCAGAGAAGATTTGTTTATACGTTTGAAAAAGCTCGTTCTCAGGGTTAATCAGAGAATCGAAATCCTTGCCCATCCCTGCTACACCAATAATATCGAGCGTTGCGCGAGAAGCCCAGTCTCTGACTTCTATCACCACCGAGCCATCCGGGTTCGTTTCGGTCGTCTTGACAATTCGGTTTGTCATTTCCTGGCTCTTACTCCAAAAGACGGAATATAGGTCCTTAACATGCCTAAACGCAAAGGCTGGCATGAGAAGCTTTCTCTGACGCTGTGTCATGTAAACAATCGTCGGCCCAGCACGATGGTATACGTACCTTATGTTCATCGCCCTCTGCTAGTAAAATTCCTATCCCTAATAACCTCCCTAAACCCTTCCTTACCCTCTCTGGCTTTATAAATTCATAGTTCCTCTGAACTAGTACTTCTCCCAGAGCTTTTGGATTTGTGACCATTACCCTCGGCTCATTGAAGAGCCAGCGGTAGTATAAGACGCCATCATTAGGCACATTGTCGATCCAGTCTCTTTGCGGTTCACCAGAGGGTTCCTTGAAGATACGTGGGAAGTGGCCGAGCAGGGGGTGGCCGCCCTGCACCAGGTCAGAAAAATCATTATCAATGCGTGTCGTGCTGTTGTGGAATTTGAAAGTACTGCGGATGATGATTCAGAGACAGTAGATAGGGGAAGACATACTGGTGGTTGCGGTAGATACCTTAACGGACTTAGGAAGAACGGGTAAATCAGTACTATGTAAAACGCTTGTAAACAGTACTGAATTGCGAAGAGTGCGAACACAGTTTTGAGATAGCTGCCACTACCCAAAAGTAAGTTTGGCGCATAGCGTGCACTGAAGAAGGTAAATGTGCAGGATGAAAGTAGCAGGACACGCTTGGAGAATGCCATGACGGTGGCGGTGACAAAGTATAGCGCAGGATCGGTTCGACGGTAAATCTTGCAAAGCTGCGAATCCCGGTGCGAACAGCCTCAGTGATCAGGAGCTTGCAATGTAATAAGTACGATAAATACCAGAGAGTTTACAGAATGTAGAAGAAAAGAGAGAGTGACGAAACAAGCCTCAAGCGTGGTCAGTGCTTCTGACATAGCGTCCGACGCCTTTCGTTCGACGCGGCCCGGATAGGGCAAATCCGCGCACGTGCCTTACGCGACTTGCAACCCCGTTCGACCTCCATCACACTACATTTGTGTACGACTGTGGCCGAGATTGGCATTTTCCATGGATTTTTTGTTAAGATCGAAATTGGATGTGGAACAAGAGAGCTTTCTGGCTGTGAAGTCCACATGTTTGTGTAATGTTCAAGCGCCACTGTCGACTAATCGTGTGGTTGTATTCATGAGGCAAGTGTTTCTTGGAAGTGTTACTAAGCTGTCTGATGATCTGCACTAAAAACCTGGCTTCAACGGCAACGCATAGTTCATGTTTGTATTTGGTCGGACATCTTGGCAATGTAGTATCTGACTTGGCACGATACTTCAGGCTGCATGCCATTGAATTGTGTCTAACCGCAGTGCGATTACAATTGAGGTAATATCTAACATATATGGCCAACCAAGAAAAAAACGTAATTAACATTGAGAGATTCGGCCAATGTTCTGCTTTCCAACTAGCCAACGGTCTCTTTCCTTTACTCCAGTAGGATCTTGCTTGAAGGCTTGCCCTGCACTCCATACGACAATTCCAAATTTGATAGGTGATTGTTCAAACTTTCTCCAATCAATTTGCACGGTACTGGTAGAATAACCGCGTGGCCATGATCGGCTGGTCGGCACTATGCGCGTGCTTGAACTTGAGGATGAAATCCACATTGTAGAGCAAGGCGAAGAACTGACGCAGTTATCATCTTTGATGATAACCATGGTTATCTCGATCACTTTCGCTTCTCAATCATATCTTTATCATCCTTGTTACTCCTCCCTGTCGTAATCGCCAAATCTTCATCCGCAGGTGTGATATCGATTAATGGAGTACTCCCATCCACGTCGCCGTTTGTCGAGTTTGCCTTCGAGGGAGCCTTTGAGTTCGCATTCGATAAGTGTCCTGCAGTCTGTTTCGTCCAAAGCTCATTGTACTTCCCGCCCCTTTCAAGCAAGACTTGATGGCTTCCGCGCTCTACGATTTCGCCCTTCTCTATAACGAGAATCTGGTCGGCATCAACGATAGTGCTAAGACGGTGTGCGATGACAAAAGTAGTGCGTCCTTTGCTGAGCTTGCGGAAAGCCTCTTGAATCAGGGCTTCGATACCGGAGTCAATGGCCGATGTCGCCTCGTCAAGGAGCACGATCTTTGGGTTCTTAAGGAGAACTCGTGCAATAGCGATGCGTTGAAGTTGACCGCCTGATAGACGGACGCCGCGTTCGCCTACTTTAGAGTTATAGCCATCGGGAAAGCCAACAATATCGTCGTGGATGGCTGCAGCACGACACGCGTCTTCAACCTCAGCATCCGTAGCTTCTAGCCGAGCGTAGCGTACGTTCTGGCGAATGGTCTGGTTGAAGAGTACCGGGTCTTGAGGGACCAGACCGAGCGCATCTCGCAGGCTGGATTGGGTAACTGAGCGTAAGTCTTGACCGTCAATCATGATGGATCCGCCGGTGACATCATAGAAACGGAAAAGCAGTTTGAGCATTGTCGACTTCCCACCGCCTGTTTCGCCAACAAAGGCAATTGTCTGACCACCCTCAGCCCGCAGGTTAACACCCTTGATGATGGGCTTGCGCTCATCGTATGCAAACTCAACGTCTTTGAACTCTACGACACCCGCATTGACGACAAGATCTTTTGCGCCATCCTTATCTGCGACAGAAGGTTTCGTTTTGAGCATTTGCAGTAACCTTTCTGCATCAATCAGAGAGCTGGAAATGTGTCTGTAGCTGTACGACAAGACGTATAGAGGACTAGTCATGGTGTGCCAATACATGATTAGTGTGACGAGGTCGCCCACTTGCTTGCGCCCACTGACAATCTGTGTCATACCGAAAACGCAACACGCTGCGAACCCAAATGTTGTCAGAAGATCTTGCGCAGCATGGCCACCCATTGATCGAAAATAGTACGCATATTGCGCCCTGATCGTGTTCATGATGTTTGATGCGTAGCGCGAGTGCTCGAAGTCAAGACGGTTGAAGTATGCTACCGTTTGCCAGTTGTGGACGGTCTCGTTTACAGTGGAGCTTTCTGTACGCTGTTTCTCCACGTAGTCTCTTCGCTTTGGTTGAGAGAGGGTAGTAAAATACCAGCCGATGCAGGTATAGGCGAAGCCCATGAACAGAATTATAAAAGCCATGTAAGCGTCGAAGAGGTGTGTGACGTACCACATGGCAACAACTAAATCCAAAAGAATGGGTGAGATATCAAACAGAACCATCTCAACAAGCGAGTTGAGGGAAGAGGCTTGCTCAACAGCTTTCAAAACCTCTCCAGAATCTTTCGATGTGTGAAAATCCATGGAAAGACTCAACACGTGCTCATACGCCAAAAGAGTGATTCGTCGATAAGCCGAGTTTGAGATAACCATACTGGCAATGGCATCAATGAAGCCCAGACCAGCGTAGCTGCTGAACCACTGGTAGAACACCCACAGGCCAACATCTTTCCATGGCATTACCCCTGTGTTTTGGCTTAATTTGTTTGTAATGATACCAAGTTGTCGAGGCGTGAGCAGATTGAGAGCGCGCTCTGCAAGCATGTGAACAAGCCGAATGCCCAAAGCTCCCATGACCATCCAATCACCCCTCGGGAACAGATAAGGTAGGAACACTGTAAACGACTTGAGGTAGCCGAACCAACCACCTTCTTCCTCCAGGCGCTTAGCTTGTTGTTCCTTGAGCTCCTTGTCCTTATCTGTCGGAGCTTCTTCGTCGTCGTCCGAAGCAGTTTGCTCGATAGCGCCATATCCTGCATTGCCGTTTTGAGTTGCGGCGCCGTTGGCTGGCTTTGGTAGCAATGTCTGATTCTCTTCGTCGGTGCTCTTCTCTGCCTGCTTGGTGACCGTGATAACGAAGCCATCGATCAAAAGCAACAGCGAGGTGACAACTCTGATGCATGCGAGTACAAAGGGGAGATTGCTCGACCGGTCCTTTTCCGGTATGGACGCTGCGCTTACAATGCATGTTGTTGTTTCAAACACAAACTGAAGGACAAAAGCGCCAAAGTAAGGATGCCACCTGAGAGCCTTAGATGACCACAGAAAATAAGAGATCGGCCCCCAAGCTAGAATGGAGCCCAGACACCGTACCGCTGCAGGCTCTGGCGGCGTGTATTGTACATCTGCCAGTGATCGACTGAAATAGTAGAGTACTTCCGTTATGTATGATGCGAGTATAAGAGATGTGAACGCGACTACGCCTCTTCTTCGTTTATGCGATACTGGAACCGGATTTTGTAGTGTGCATATGCTAAAAGCTATCGCCCCCAGAAAGAAGAATTCAACAGCTGGAGCATGCATATACTCGAGAAGCGCCGTAGCTGGGTAAAACGATGCCGGGGGTCGTGAGTCCATAATAATCAGTTTTAACGTTTGTTGCCTAGGTATGAGGGATGAAGGATAGTCAGAGTCCAGCACTTAAATGTTGTTGAGAATACTGCAGTGATGAAAGGGCGGGCGTCAAGCCTACAGCCCTAAGTCGTCGAATACAAAGCAGGGAGAGGCCGACAGCTGAGGTAGATGAGTCTGGACCCGCACAAAGCTTAGCTGAGAGTTGACTGGAGATTTGGTAATGGCACGCGCCTCAATGACGTAGACCACGACGAGGAGGATATCTATTCCAAGATGTGAAGTTGCAGGGTCTCCAGGCACCGCCACAGCCTTTCGCTGCCTCCGCAAAGCTTGATAGCTGCCGATTGCAACGACGGCGGTGAGCGAAAGAATTACGCAGTGCGAACACGATAATATTCGTTTGAAGTTAAGGATGAAGGTGTAAGAGGTAATCAAGGGATGATGCAGCCTTGACTGTTGCCTGGGCGTAAGCGTGATGACCAAAAAGTCTGTCTGCGATGGGTGTTTGGAGCGAGAGTGCAATGCAAACGATGGGCAACAGCTACTGCAGTGAATGGGGGCAGCACCCCAAGGATAAGGCGCTACTGGCGCGCTTCTCCGCTGAAGAGCCTGCATACCATCGCTAGCTAAAAGCTGCTTACCCGTGTGGCTAGTGCTGCAGCCTTGCGGGGACTCACCGCCTATTACCCCATGTCCTCGCATTTTGTCTTCTACTACCCAACAATAAAGCGGCAGTATCGCCCGCCTTTATTCCCAACAACGCAAATGTGACAACCATGCTCAAATTGGGCATTGGTGAAAAACTACCAAGATGACTCGCATCTTGTACGAGTCATCTCACATAATCCAGGCAGTATATTCGAGCAGTGCAAGGCCAGAATGGGAGAGGAGTCAGATGGACATTGATGCAGAGTGAAAACAAAGGTGATAAACAAGTGATCCTTTTGTCTGCACTTTGCATTTAGGATATGTGTAGACGCCTTGTGTAGACGCCTTGTGTAGAAACCTTGTGCAGACACATTGTAGACAAGTTACATTGACATTGACAATTTCGGTGTCTGGTGGCATTTTGCGGTGCAGTACTACCGTTGATACTTAGGCATCCAAGATTGAAGCCACACATTGTCTCGATAGCATCTACGGCCTTGGAGCCTGCTGTTCCAAATCATATGCCGCGTGACATTCGTCATAGTCATCCCAGGTAACGAACAGAGAAGTCTGGATTGTTGCATCATGAACGAAAATGTAGAGTTGCGTCTCACATGATGAATACGCAGCGGGGGCTACATTTCCAAAGACATTGCCTTTGACGCTGGAGAGCCCTTGTCATCCATGGCACTAGGAGGATTTGCTTTGTGTAAAGCGGCGTAGGATTTGAGACTCGATCTATTGGCCTGCGTGAAGTCGTTAGTTGAATTCATTCACCCACCACATATATGCCCCCGTTTGTACAACCCCCCTTCCAACAGCGTGGTGCCCCATTCACTTCCACCCCATTGAGCGCCAGTAGGCATAACTACCACAGCCTCACTCTCCTTGTTTCTTTGTTCACCTCACCATCACCTTAACCTCAGCAGGACCCCAACCATGGCGCGCCCAACAACCCCAACCCCAACCCCAACCCTAACCCCAGGCCCCAACAACACAACCACTCCTGGTACACCCGGCGCCAGCACCAGCGCCAACACTACTAGGTTCGTCCAACGCAACACTCCGCTTCCCTCGACCCCAGGGCACCGCCATATCGCCTCAGTGCCAAGAACACCCGGCACTAGCCCACTCACCGCATGCTCTTCGTCACCAAGCGCCTTCACAGTGGTCAAAGTGCATACGGCAAAATGTTCAGAATGCGACAAACGCAACATGGACGTCATGCGACGATGTCCCGGCTGCACGTTTCAAGTATGCAAACCTTGTCAAGAGAAGAGGGAAAGAGGCGGCAGGAGTCTGGCCCATGGCAATATGCAAAGTCCACGGGTCGCGACACCAGGGATGGAAGGGTGGAGCGTAGTGAGAAAGAGGCCAGTGGCCGTAGTGAAGAGTGGAGAGAAAAAGGAGACGACTGCGGAGCAAATAGACGAGAAAAGCGGCATCGAGGAGGTGAATAGCAAGAAGCGTGTCTTGAGACCAGGAGCCAAGCTCAAGACGAAACCAAAGGTCAAGGCGAAGGAGGCAACGCCATCAGACGACTCATCAGACGACGATTTTGAGCCTGATCCTGGTTCGCCTACCTCCAACAAGCGGCGCCGAACTGGGTTTATGATTCTCAAACATGGCACACCACAATCGCGAAAGGCAGCTGTAGGCGATTGTAACAGGAATCTCAGCTCTGTACCCAGTACCGTCAACTCTTTCGAGGCTTTTATGACGAATGAAGTCAAAGACGCCATATCTGCAGGACGGTCTCTCAATGACATGACCACAGATGAAATGCTAGCGCATTACAATGTGAACACCTCCATAAACCCCTACAAAGCACATCTCCTCAGCCGTCATGAGCCTGTAGTCTCCAACCCAGTCATCCAGATTCCAGGAGTGGTGAAACGAGGATTCAAGCCAAGGCCAAGCGCTAAGGAAATCCAGAGGAACATTCAGGAAAAGGTGAGAAAGAAAATGAGCTTACCCTTATTCCCAGCGGTGAAAGGAAGTAATGAATGAAGATATGGAAAAAGTGGAAAAGCCCTGGACGAACCTTGGCGAGAAGGGTGACTGTAGTTTGTATACTTCGTGTTCTAAGATTCTGTACTTGGAAGCATTCTGGTGGCAATATTGCACGACACGATTTGACGGTCACTGTGAATCATCACTTAGTAGCCACCAAGGTGCCATATTGTGGCTGGGCTTGCTAAGCGTTGGCTGGCACCCGACCTTGCTGATGAGTGAAGCAAAACAAGGCAAAACATGAAAAAAGAAAGTCGATCAAACAAAGAATTGTTCATATAGCTCTGTGCCTGACGATGTAACTCCCGTCCATGCGATACTTTAACATAGAGAAGTGAAAGTGGAAAGAGATATTATGGGTATCAGGGTAACACAAGTAATGAGAATGGCGTAGTAAGCCTTTGCCTGAATATAACAGAAAATTCGCCCCACTGAGCTTACTTGCCGAACTGGCGCGTGAGACCTCCCTGGACGGCCTTGACTGGCTCCTCGCCATCCTCATTGCCGCCTAACACGCTGTCTAACCATGCTGCCTCATCCATGTCGGCATCAGCGTCGACTGACGTAGTAGAAGAACTTTTGTTTAGGCCTCGTAGCGAAGGAAAACGTTTGCTGAAATGTTGTGCATAGTCGGTGGTCTCTGAGACTTGCAGTTGATGTGAGTCGGGCTGGGCAGTTGGTTGTACGACCGTGATGAGTTGGCTGCAATGAATGAGCGTTATGATCTTGGTAGGAAGGTAGTGCTATTGCACATAGAAGGTAGCACACTTACCTGGAAGTATCAGCACAGATCTGTTCGAGCTCTTCACGCTCACGGCGAATCTCTTCTGGATCGGGTTGCGGAGGGTGTTGTGGGCGGGCGTCGAGCGTGCCGTATTGCGGCTGGTAGTTGTCACCAAGAAGCTGAGATGTATCCGACTGCTGCGATGGCGCATTAGTAACAGAAGCAGGTCATATATACAAATGATGCTACCACTCACATCCTCGTCAGAGTGCCCGCCCAGGCACGATGAACAGATACCCATGGAATGCGATTTTGGAAGTTGTAATATCAAGAATTATTAAGAAAGGGAGGTATTGGCGACGTAGATATATCACTGGTATATGAACGGAGTGAATGCACACACTTCCATGAAAGGCATACCGCAGCGCTCAATTAAACGGTGGAGTGAGGCTGGCGTTGCTGCTAATGATGGGTGCTACTTCTTGTGATGATCGGCGTTGGAAATCTCCGGCCTATCTTGGCAAGGTGCCTTATTGTCATTCGTTCCTCACACCAGACCCTTTGACTCTTCTACGCTCATGTTCGCAGCTTTCGATATCTAAAACATGTTGCACAGTTCTACGACCCTTATATCAACCATCAATAGTTTGGAGGGATTATCGGATGGCTATCGACAAGGCCTGGAGAAACAGCCTCATAAATCACCACACTTTGCCTAAACAGAGGCTCCTTTGACCACTGTCAACTTCAAGTATATCACACCAAAACTCCTTTCGTAGCGCCTTTTCCTCTTACTGTCCCTTGTAATCCTTTATTGTGGCTATTTTATAACAGAAAACGGTTTGGTATTTGAAATACCATCTGAGACTATCGTCGTTGCCGTTTCTAACAATACGATTCCTTGTATCGCTCCGAATGCGACTTTCAATTCAATTACGGCTTTCACATCTACTATTATCAATGTAATTTTCACACCTAGTTACCACCGAAATCATCCTGGCTGCTGCTGGAACGGCAAGCTTTACAACCTTTGAGGTTACAACCACAGCCGCAGCGAAAAGTACAACACTCGGTAGTGCCATTCCATCTGGAAGCACTCTAATAGCTACCGAGACTACAATTATCACCTTGTCAGTCTCTATATCCGCAGCACCAGGTGTCTCATTCAAGAGTACAAACGACTTCATGACTTTATCAAGCGCAATTTTGTAGACTCTATGGGGACATCGCATGCCATTCCACCAGCATCTATCAACTCAAATTGACCAAGTCATATCGCCTCAAGCTGGCAGTCCTAGAAGCCTCAATTGCACATACACAGCCACTCCAATGGACGCAAGCGGGTTCATTGCACTTTCTGTGAATCCCATCATCTCCATCGAGATTTTTGGCATCAGTATGACCCTAGCCCTCGTCGTTCGGGTTCGGAACTTAGCTCTGCTCAAATGATACCTTTCAGCTCTTCATCTGCTCCTACTTTCAACCCAAGCTCGTCAATTTTGCAAATTACTAATGGCCATAGGGTAAGCTTCTCGTTTTCGTTCAGTGAATATGACATTTGCCCTTATTTATAGCGCCGCCTGTTACAACTGAGCCTGTTTCGACCTATGTTGTTGCCACATTACATTTCACACACCCTTTGTCGATCATAAACGTAACACTTGCTGCTCAATTCCCTATTTGATAACACCGCGACAGACTTCTTCAAGCACGACAATAGGTCTGCCACTGTCTTCCAATAGTTTGATTCTACAACTTTGATACGACCAAGCGAACAGGACAAGCCACACCGAGACAGGCATGCACATTTCTACCCACTGAACTCTTCCGCTCTCCCAGATTGTGACGCTCCGCCCAAGCACTCAAGATGGGCTCTGTGGACCGACCAAACAGCTGTATAGGCGCAGTACATTTACTGCACAACAAAGGATGGCGACGATACGGTGTTAATAGCAAGTTTACAAACAAAATCGGTTCATCTCACTGGGCGCTATACCGCTGGTGCGGGACTCAAGGACACGAATATTGATATGACATTAAAAATGCGCTGTATCGGTTTCCCGGGAGTGACAGTAAGAACAAAAGCAGATAAAAACCTGACCAGCATTGAAAACTCAATGCTGATAGTGTCACCACCGCGCAATTCGGACAGTGAGAGTTAAGGAGAATGTGGAGCGGACTGTGAGAGTTTGAAAGAATGATGTAAAAAGTGAAAGGGTAAGAACAGACTATATGGCCAGGGGATAAGATACCATTCTAGTTCCTGTACCAAGCTACTTTTACTACAGTTTGTACGGCCTTTCCTGATGTATTATCAACACAGCTTTTCATTTGTTACTTATAGAATCTATCGCTGCACACCTTCAAGTCATACGACTAGTCTTTGCATATATCAGGAGCTATTTACCTCAGTTGAACTTATTCTTTCTGGGTTCATATTTGATTCAGATACTCTGTTGACTTTGCATGTTTCTATTAAAGCTCTTGTTGAGAAGGTATTTATACCAATCAACGCTGGGATAGAGAGTGGTATCACTTTTTGTTCTAACAGCTCTCCTCCATGTGAAACCACTGGTTTGGTTAGCGCAGATGTCGATGTAGCATTTATCGATAATGTTTAACAATGCGATTGTACCACGTTTGCGCGATAGACAGCACAAATTGACAAAACTCCATCATGTTGGTGGCGTAGGTACAAAACCCTGAGCTTGCGCTGGTTCAGGGCTCTTCGAGTTTATTGGTCAGCCATATAGGTATGCTGGGATTCAGCAGCTTCGGTACTCGTCGGGAGCATGAATTGGTATGACTGTTGAAATAGAGAGCGATACCAAACTCTGCCTCGGCATTGATTGGCGTAAATTCCTATCTCAACAACAACCATCATATTCCTTTCGATCGAGGTTTACGAGTAATAAGATTTCCAGAATGGTATTGAAGGCAAGTTCAGGCGCCTTGGCTGTCTACAGCTTCCAGTACAACTATAGAGAGCCGTGCTCCCTCCTCTCTACAGTTCCATTTTTCTCCTCATCCCTTTCCTTCGACCCCAGACTTCCGTTTTCAAGTACCGCTGCATCAGGTCGCACACCCTCAACATTCTCCCACCCGTGCTTCGCCACCCTCCTGCTTCTCTTCACCACATTGCCTTCATAAAATAGCCAATCAACCTCCTCAAGTGTAAGATTCGCAGTCTCAGGATAACAAAGGTAGACAAGAGGGATAAAGCTAAAGTTTAGACACATGAAGATGAGGTAGCCCTTCCATGCAAGACTGTTAAGTAGTGTGGGTGTAATCATAACGACGAAAAAATTCCAAAGCCAATTCGCCGAGATGCCAACAGCGGTTCCTTTAGCGCGAACATGCAGGGGAAGGATTTCAGGAACGTAGACCCAGGGGATACAATTCATGGTTGCACCGAACGAGAGCATGTACTACGGCTTGTCAGCATGTCTTAAGAAGGTAAGATGTGAGGCACTTACGGTGAAGAAGAATGCCACACTAGCACTGCTTGTCGCTTTCGCCACGGGATCATCCTGGCCCCGGGTTTGGAAACTCAGAAGGACCGCAATCATCAGCATCGAGAACCCACACCCGAAGGACCCCCACATCATTGGCTTCCTGCGTCCGGTCTTGTCAAGTGTGAATGTCGGGTACAGCGAGCCGAAGAAAAACATCATGTTGATGACGCCTCCTAACAATAGTGATAAGTTGCGAGTAAGACCGACATTAATTTGGAGAACGGAAGTAATGTAGTATACCACCAGATTAATACCGCCCATTTGGTTCATGAACTGGGCACCATATGCGAGGAGGACACGACGGCCTGTTTGTACGCGGTCGCGTTTAAGAAGCTGGGACCACTTATATTCACCCGTCTCTTCTTCAACCTTCAGTGCCTCTAGGACTTCACGGTTCTCCTTGGCGATCTTTGGGTCTTCAGGCAAGCCGTCGTATACGTCGCAGAGAATTTGCAAGGCTTCTTGATGCCGACCATGTTTGTAGAGATAGCGAGGGGATTCCGGAAGGCCAAAGACAAGAATAATGACAATCTTAGGAAACGTTAGCTTCAATACTGAAACAAGGAGGTCTAGGGTTTGGAGGCACGTACGATGGCGAAGATCATCTGGCATGCGATGGGTAAGCGCCAGGCGATAGAGCCAGGGACAAAAGACATGCCATAGTCGAACCAATATGCGATGACAATACCGACCCCAACAAACAGTGGCTCTGATGCAACGAGACGGCCACGCTTGTCAGCCTCGCAGAGCTCGGATTGGTACATAGGTACAGTCGAAGTTTCAATACCAGTTCCAATACCAGTTAGAAAACGCGCGACCATGATGTGCGGGACTGAAAAGGCAGTT
The DNA here is from genome assembly GCA_026120165.1 of Leptosphaerulina australis. Classification (NCBI taxonomy): domain Eukaryota; kingdom Fungi; phylum Ascomycota; class Dothideomycetes; order Pleosporales; family Didymellaceae; genus Leptosphaerulina; species Leptosphaerulina australis. The sequence continues at coordinate 15,334 of JALRMI010000226.1, forward strand.
GTTTGAAGGATTGCTCCGACCTATGCATGTCAATATCGCGAACTTTTAAATAGGTTCGGAGTTCTGCTCACAATAATCCAAATCATAGCGATCCACATAGCCAGCTTTCTACCTGTTTGCTCGGCAAAGATGAAAGTGAGGATACATCCGGTGAAACACCCAAGATTGTAGATGGAGACTATTATGCCTTCAAGCGCTGGAGTTGGGTGGTTGAACGTATTTAAGAAATCTGAATTTCCTACGATTCCACTGAATACACCTTGATCATAACCGAAGAGAACAAAAGCCATTTGGCATGCAATCGTGATCGCTGCTCTAAGCCTAAAGCCTCTTCCATACCAGTTGAGGTACGGTGTTCTGAACATGATGGCTGGCGCTAGATGTGGCGGAGATGTTGAAGAAACACACGATTGAAAGTCAAGGCAGACGAAAGTTTGGATTCAAAACTTGAATCATATATCCCAGGGCCCCGCAGGCGGCTATATGAATGGTTGAACCAGCATCATCCGAGCACACTTTCCGACCAAGATCATCCCGTGTCACGAACAGCACAAGGTCATCATCGCTCTAAAAAAAAGCAGCAGCGAACTGCAAGCCCTCACCGTTCATGATAGTAAGGACTAAGCTCTGTTGGTACATTGAAGCCTCGCTAGTACGTGCCCAGCTATGAATCCAAGGACTTGAGCGCCTTGGTCGTCGGATTTAGACGTCTGGGGAACTGTGGAGTGGCGTAAGGGGGAAACTATGACGTCGTCGGGATTGCGGAAGGGGGAACCCGTAGTAAGGAATTGAATTCTCGGCGCTGCCGCCGAAAGCGCGACCATGACTTGATATTAAACGAGGCAACGGTAGGCATCATACGTTGTTGGGGAAATCAGTATGTCGATCATTTTACGATTTTCTTGTATTGCACTCGTGTGAGCTGCCTCTGAGTTTACAGAAGGCACTGGGTTCTATTGGATTTGTTCCGATGCTATGGCAGGGTATACTTGTGAAGTTGGAGGAAAACAGGTAGCTCTTAACGCCGGACGTAAAGAACGCTTGAAGCGCTGTGAAGAATTGATCAAAAGATGCGCCATGAAAATAAACCGAAAAGTCATGTCCATGAAAACCAGAGAAGAAGTACTTAAGTCGGAGATGGTCTGTAGACTTCACAGCAGCTACAAGTTGCCAATGACAACCATGAATCTTAGTTTGCCGTCGCCCTTCTTGGAGGGCATCGAACCAGGCGCTGGAGGTGAATCGCCTGCAGCGCCATTGATGATAACCTCATCAAGCATCAAAGTGCTGCTCTTCCAGCCCCAGCTTTGACTGAAATTGAACTCGTCAGGTGCGCTCTCATAGATGCTCAGCATCCGGCCGCCTTTAGATGGGCTGTATATCTTGAAGTAGGTTTTGATGGTAGGTCGACTATCCACATAAGGCGGAAGCGTGGGTATGCCCAGACGTTTTCCCGGCGCAAGAGGGGTGAGTGATGGGTTCAAGTAAGCTGAATCCATCTCGTCTTCTGAATCATCAGATTCCTGACACGATTGATCAAGGGCTGAAGATACGGGGGTGGAGTCAATACCGCCAGTATCGAGCGGTGATGGCGCAAGTGTGCGGTTACCCCGACAAGAATGTCGAGAGACGTGTGCACTGCGGCGTTGACCCAAACCGTTGCTTGAGAACAGAGGATTCCGAGATTCGGTTGAGGCGAGTGTAGAGTCTGGATCACCGCCACTGCCGCTTGTATCATCTTCGCCGATGTTGTCCTGCATGGTGGCTCGATTGCTTCGTCGACGCTCCCTGCGCTCACTGCGCATGAGCATCTCACGCTCGAGTTGACCGATGCGGGCGTCGACTGTGCCATTGTTTTGTTGACTCAAACCACTGTCCTGTGTGCCCTCGTCCACCTCGCGCTCTTTGGCACGATGCAAGTAGACACCTAGCTGAACGTTCTTGGCTGAGCGTACCTTTTGAATGTATATGTTCCACAATGAGCCGGCGTATGAGACAGTCCTCGAATAGACACGCTTTTTCTCTTTTAAGAAGCGTGGATTGGGGAATTCTGCTGCAAAGCGGAATGGTGGGAATTCACTGAAGGCGAGAGACTTGGGCTGGCCGGCGTTGCTTCCGCCCGCCGAGAGAGGCCTTTGTGGGTAATTGCGGGTGTTGGGGTTGGCCAAGGTGGATGGCGTAGAAGCAAAATCAGTTGCCCACTGTGCATCTTCCGGTTGTATTGTAGCAGATAGGCGGGTGGCATGGCGCTGAAAGGTGTTTGATGTTGTCACAACTGGGTCAGCACCGTTGCCGAGCACAATGTTGCAGTCAGAGCTTGGTATCCAGAACTTGCGAGGTTTTCCGTTCCCGTCCCAGCTCTCAGAATCGATTTCAGATTCCTCAATGGGGTTGCCTGCTCTTTGCTTACCCTTCAACGCAAGAGCAACTTCATCGCTGATGACTGCGTCAACCGTTTCCGATTCTTGCATTTTCTTACACAGGCCAAGTTCCTGGGCTGTCTCGTCTGCATTTAGCACTATTTGGCGCAGAGCTAGCTGCTGCCAGAGTGCATCAGAGATAACCCTTTCAGGCATCACTGGAAGGCCAAACACGTCACGGGAGTTACGAATGAAATCGAGTTGCTCGTACTCCATGTGGATGTAGTGTATGCCCTCATCAAGGAGGACGAGTAAGCGCTCGATGTCAGGGTTTGTGTACACTGTGATCCATTCTGCCTGAGCATCAGAAACGAAATGATTAGCTGTCAGAGCGTTTTGACGATATACCCCGTCAAAACGGACTGCCATGAAGCGCATCGACTGTGGAGCTTTAGGAATGGGCCGCTGTCCACGTTGCATGAGGCCAGCTTCAGTAGCGACCTGTCGCAGGCGGCGATCGAGCAAACGCTTGGCCAGCACCCATCGATCCCACTCGCTGTCCACAAAGAAGCCATCTGAGCCTACAAGCTCGCGGATGATGTCTCCAGGCATGTCGTCCCAGTTCTTCAGTGGCATTTCCCAACCGTTTCTACTGAGCATTGCTTTGGCTGACTCGAGAATGCGCTCTCCTGACCGCCCATAGTAGTTGACTGTGACCAGCCGTATCAAGGGTGCAAGTGTCTCAGGTACCATTTGGCGAAGAATCGATTCAATAGCTGAGTCAATAAGATCTTGCATCTCCAGCCAGCATCCTGTAGCGAACAAGCCTATGGCCTCCGCGTCAATCTCCTTTGAGATGTCTACGCCATATATTTTCCTGATGGCCAACTCGAAAGCTGCTTGTGAAATGCTGTGGTCGATTTCCTCAGGATGCACTGTAACCTCTTTAGACTGACTCTCAATCCAGGGTTCAGAGAGAGCAGTGGTGAAGAATGGGGCGCGATCGAGGAGTAGGCGGTGTAAATTGTATCGCTTGCCGAACGCGATAACGCAGATGTCAGAATGACGTCCTTCGAGCAGACCGCGAGTGTACAGATGATCCGGTAAGGAGATGGCGTCGTTTGATGCTGTTTAGTGTAAGAAAATACACACTTTACAGCAAGACACGCAGATAACGTACCTCGTAGGTATAACGGACCGGTGGCTTGATTGTACGAAGGTGCTCTACTATTCGACATGCTGGCGCCATCGGTAAAGAGCCTATTGAGCGTAGTTAGAGTGTTGTGTTCGTTGCCGATGAGATCTCTAGTAGTCCGCTTTCTCCCAGGTCCATCGAGTGGTGTAGTGGGGTCATCGCCGCTCTTTTGAACGCTGGGTATCTGTGTTTGTAGTTGCACAATAGGTGTGTGCTCGTTGCTCAGTTTGAGCCTCGAAGTGCGTTTTGTCATGCTGGCAACTGCTGCGAGCGAAGACAATGGACGAGAAGGACCTGCAAGAGTCGGACTGCCCTCATGTGGCCGAGTATATCCGACACCAGTATCTGGAGAGGCTATGGGAGACGTGGCAGGTACACCTGGTGAGAAGAGACTTTCGTGTGGTGAGTGAGCCATTGCAACACTGTCTGCCGCTTGTGCTGTGGTAAGCGGCCATGTATCGCTGCGGCTCTGTTCGCTGACCTGGTACTGGTTGCCCTCGTGATTGTCGTCATCACCCTCGTGGTCCGCCGAGATGTCGTCAATGAAGTTCATACTGGAAAAGTATCACTTGGTTCATGAAGGTGGTGAGGCCCACAATGGAAGTTATCTACACGAATGGTCCTGTGGCGGTGATGACGGTGGCATGCATGAAACACACCTACACACTTATAGAGCAAACTGTACCTTTGAACATGTACAGAGAAGAAGGAAGACCGAAAAGCAGGATGGATGGCGCAACATAGTCGTATCACGCAGCCAGACCAGCTGGTGGAGAGCAGTCTTGGTAATTCAAATGATCAACGACCCTCGTGAGCAAGCGAGGCTTCCTTCCGCGCCTGTCAAAAGTCGCACCTGCCGCGTTCGCACCTGCCGCGCCATGTGGGGGTTTTTAGAATGCAGGGTCCTCCGAGCGCTCCTTCCTCCCTGCGACCAGTGCGCCGAGCCATCGAACCACCGCAGATGGAAATGTCATAGACTCCAATGTCCAACATCGACGGTTGCTGAACCATCATTCTTCACCCACACCTGCCGTTATGGCATCCATATTTCAGGTGTTTCCTCAATTGAGGACAGCCGCCCCGCGTCTATCGAAACGGCTCTTTATTAAAAAACCGTGCATCAACTCCCCAATTCGTCCAGCATTTTCCGCCTCGCCATGTACTGCATCTCGGCCCTCCGTTCTTCAATCAGTGCGCTGGAAGTCGACTCAGGCGCTGCGTAGTAGTGCGACTATCGAGGCAGCAGGACGAGCAGCTATTGTAGAAGCTGCTGCTAAAAATGAGACAAAGAGCGATGCCAAGTCCAGCACGTTTCCCAAAACAACGTCAAAGAGCGTAGCATATTGGTTACTGGGGAGCGCAGCAAGCGTCTTCGGAATTGTCATCTTTGGGGGATTGACCAGGCTTACGGAGTCTGGTCTGAGTATCACTGAATGGAAGCCCGTCACTGGATCACTATGGCCTGGAAGCCCCGAAGCCTGGGAGGAGGAATACACCAAATATAAGTCATCGCCCGAGTTCGCCATGCTCAATTCCAGCATGACGCTCTCAGAGTTCAAGCAGATCTACTTCATGGAATGGGCCCACCGTCTGTGGGGTCGTGTTATTGGCGTTACCTTCCTCCTGCCTACCGTCTACTTCATTGCCCGCAAAAGAGTTACACCCTCCATGGCCGCCAAGCTCGTTGGCATTTGCGGTATGATTGGCTTTCAAGGTGTCATTGGTTGGTGGATGGTCAAGAGTGGGCTCAAAGACGATCTCTTCGAACCCGGCAGCCACCCTCGCGTCAGCCAGTATCGTCTAACTGCTCATCTCGGCACAGCGTTTCTTGTCTACTGCTCCATGGTCCTGACTGGCCTCAACATCCTCAAGGAACACCGCATGCTTGCCAACCCTGCCGCTGCCACTGAATCCATCAAGGCTTTGCAATCGCCCGCACTTAAGATCTTCAGACGCTCTGTCGTCGGCCTCACTCTCCTTGTCTTCACCACCGCCATGTCTGGTGCTCTCGTCGCTGGTCTCGATGCTGGTTTGATCTACAATGAATTCCCCTGGATGGGTCTTGGTCTTACACCACCCAAAAAGGAGCTTTTTGATCCGTGGTACAGTCATGTACCCGATCAGTCTGACCTCTACTGGCGCAATGCGTTGGAGAACCCATCGCTTGTGCAACTCGATCATCGCATCCTTGCAACTACCACCTTCACAGCCATCATGGCTTTGTTCGCCTATACTCGCTTTTCCAAGGGCGTTCGCACCACCATTCCCAAAGACGCAAAGAAGGGTGTCCTTGGTATGGTGCACCTTGTCAGTCTGCAAGTCACCCTTGGCATCAGCACATTGATTTACATGGTCCCCACATGGCTTGCCTCGGCTCACCAGGCTGGTGCTTTGGCTCTGCTCACTGGTGCTGTCGTCCTGTACAGCAGAATCTCGATGCCTCGCCGCGCAATCCTGAATCAGGTGATGAAGCAGGGCGTAGCGAGGACGCATGCTGTGCCACATATCAACGCCCGCGTCGAAGCTGCGAAGACAGCGCAGAAGCAGCTTTGAATTAAAAACTGTAACGATCTCCTATCATTTGTTGTATTGTAGTGTTATGTACCAAGCATTTGGCGGCGAAACCAGTGTATACCATATTATTTAGCTTTTTAGAGCTCTGAATAGACAAGAATCTCCTTTCCTAAGTTCTGTAGCCATTCTGTCCCATCCTTGCTCATGGTCTTCCGTCTCATGCTTTCTTTCTCGCAATCCATACCTGCGCCTTATATGCATTCCTCGTCAATGCCCTTCCGTTAAATCCATACTCTGCCTCTGTCCACCTCACCTTCCCTAATCCACCCTCTGCGCCAGCAAACGTCAACTTCCCGCACTTCTCTCCAACGTCCTCAAACTCAAACCCCATCTCCTCCACTACAGCTACTATCTCATCCAGACTCAGCTGCACAAATGGCCCGGTGCCATACAGAAGCGGCCCCAAGTTTACCCAACGCCCACCAGGTGCGAGAAGGCGGTGGATGGTGTCGAAGTAGGACATCAGGTTGCGCGCTGTGTCGATGAAGAAATGCGTGAGAATGATATCGTACTGGCCACCTTGATCTTTAAAGGCAGTGGTGAAGTCGCCTTCGACGAGCAGGACAGAGGGGTTGGGAGACACGTCAGGGAAGGTAACCGAACGCAGGAGGTCGGTGGTTGTAGCATGGTGTGAGAGGTTGTCAACAAATGGGTGCATAGTGGACGGAGAGGAAGCGGACAGCGAGGTTATGTAGCGGTACCCGACGTTCATGTACATTGACCATTCGTTGAGGGTCACTGAGAAGTTGCCGAGATTGGCTACTTCACTGCCTAGGCGACCTACGCCAGATCCAGGCAGGAGAATTTTGAGCGGCTTGCTCGCTGTTGAGATCGACTTGAGTTCCTTGAGCGTGTTTAGAATACAGGGAAATGCATCGTTTCGCTCCTTCGAGCCTTCATTGGCCCAGTCGCGGACAAAGTGCTTGAGTGTTTGAGATGTGCTGATGCGATCAGCTACTCGATTGGCCTTTTCAGCTTCTTTGATGTGTTCATCTAGCTCTCCCTGTGAGATACTGTAGAAGGTCATGGCATTATCGACCATGTCTTTGCAGAGGAGTTCATTGATGTAGATCAATTCCTCGATGCCATCCAGCTTTTGCTTGTAGTTGACGGCTTTGTTCAAAGCCTACAGCGCTATCAATTTGAGACTCTGGAAGGGGGTTGGCCAAACTTACCTTCTTTTGCTGTTTGTTGACATTGGTATACATAGTCCGCCACCTGTTCAGCTCGGCCATGTTGCGTTCTTGGTACCTGGTAAATCCATATAGAGCCTCGAGTAGTCGGTACCGAGGATGCGTCGTCCCCCATTTCCCAGTCTTGCGATCTATTCGTTTCATCAAAAGTGCCTTCTCCTGCCTATGCCTGGGTGACTCGCTGGCCGGCATGGACCCTATCTGCTGGAGATTTTGTACGACATTGTCACCATTAGCAACATACAGTGAACTCATGCTGTGGCTACTGTCCCTCGAGATCACCGCTGTCGTTGTTGATAGAATCGTGCTCGACGTATCCCTCGAACCTACAAGGGCACCAAACCCCGCTAAGAGAAGCAAACCGGTTGTAACCAACGACCTCATCTTGACGATATTGAACGATCTGTAACTTTTTCACGTTTTTTAATGAGCGTGTTAGTGTCTGAGTGGATAGCCGAATAGCTGAGCACCGTGATGGCCGCCAAGCAGTCATTAGTGGGTATCCCCGGGCGTTGCAGGAAAGGTTCAGTCATGGGTGAGGTTAGAAGCCTACCAAAGATGACAACCATTGATATCCTTGAGAACGCTAATGGGATTCCTATCATCGAGTGCTGTTTCCGCTCCTTGGTCTTGCCAAAGAAACATTTGCATTTCTCAAGATGATTTAAGTGACCTCCTTCGCTTCGGCAGCCTCATAGTGAAAGGGGATGTGTGAGTCACTCCAAACATTGGTTGGAATCTGCTGTTGATGTATTTTGAGATAGTGTGGAATTTTTGCGGTTGTGCTGTGAGTTTTCCGTTCCACTGTTTGTGTATATAAGTGTACCATTGCTTGACAGTTGCTTACTAGCTTTGGCAATTGAAGTTGCGAACTAAAGAGCTTGTAAAGGAGTGTTTTAGTGATGGAACTGCAATCGATATGTGCATTTTACAGACCTTGTCGTCAATCTTAAACCTTCTGCGATTTTCACGTGAACTTGATCTTCTTTCCCTCATTCTCAAACTCATAACCAATGTACTATTCTTATTCGGAGACTCTTCCACACGAGCCCGCAAAAATTTGGAAAGAATGACGCACATCGGTCAGCCCTCACGATACTTAGCGTATTTCCACAGCCACTACTCGACACATGACAGTATACACAGTGATGCGGTGCAAATGTCATCTACAAGTACGACATATGATGCAGGCAATCGGTCCCTGTACAATAATGACATTGAACTAACCACACATATGGAATAATTCTTAGGAATAATTACTAATGCCATAACGAAGTTGAGAGGTCAACAAGCTTACTCGTCATGAGGGTTGTTTATGTTATCTCTCGCTGCCACAGTACTGCCAAAGACGAGAGACAAGGCCCATACGTGCCTGGGAGCTACTCATCCAGCTGAATCCTCTCGCTGTTTCCCCACAACGCTTGTTTAAGTTCCATTGATCTGACTTTCATCCTAGAGCATTTGGTAGCTCGAATGAATCTATCCTGGAAAGTTGAAATTGTTGAGCATTCCATATGCCTTCTTCACTGCAATGTGCTCAGAGAAATTTCCATATGATGTTTAAAAGGCTCTGCCTGCATGACATTTCTGCGATACGAATAATGAAACAAGTGCGGACTAAGAATAGCGAGAACTACCTAGCCAAGTCAATCCTGGTCAGCGGCAATATTAAATGCGGGCATCATAGGTATACTGGGTGGCTCTAAACCCCCCAGGATCGAATCGAACCAGACTAGCCTGGTGTGTACCATCAGTTACTATTATGCTGTTATTCGCCGCACTCCTATAACAAGCTATAGGGTTCTCCTCCGGGTTGGTGACAAGATCGAACGAGAATAAAAGTCGTCACTCAGTCATGATAGAAAATGAAAACTTCAGCAATATGTTTGCACGAGAACACAATGACAGGAGTTATACATTGACAACCGTGCAAATGCTCAGACAACAAGGCATGATGCGTGCTTCGCCAATTCTACTAGATCCCAAACGCCACGCAATGCAATCCATCCACCCACACCACTTCAGACTCGCCAAATCTGGCATTCTTCCACCCCCTCTTCTCAATCAATAGTACTCCGGCAGCCCACCAAACTTATCCAGCCCATCGACTCCGTTATCAGGACAGGTCCAGTCGCGATCATACGCCTTCTTTGGCAAGATTCCTGCTGCCATACCGCGTCGATAACTCCACTGCGTCGCCCTCTCCGTCTCCCAAGTCCAATAGAACCATCCCCATCCCGCCTCAAAGCTATCCATTTGCGCAATGGCAAACTGGTATAGCCATTTCTTATACCCGTCCGAGTAAGTAGACGGATCGGCATTGGCAGGGTCGCAAGAGCATTTTCCCGAATCGGGGCATTGTGGCTTCAGGATGCTGGTGGAAGAGTTGCCAGTATCGTATGTACCTTCCCAGCGCGTGCCGATGTTCACATTGTTGATGTACTGCGTGCAGTCTGTGTCTGCTTGCGACCATTCGCCGCACATGGTAGGCCCAAAACCAGTCGTCTTATCCATGCTTCTCAAACTCTGCTGTGTCCATGCCGAGCAGGCAAAGTTGAGTTTGTCGCGGTGCCCGAGGGACAGCTGATCAATATTAAAAATAACATACTGGTGTACATCCAGAAGGAGGTCAGCATTTCCTTGCAATTTACCTTGCCAGTTGTCGAGACCCATGAAGCCGTCGCCAAATACGATGATGCTGGTGATGTTATCCTTGCGGATCTGATCGATTGCAGTCTGTGTCCAGTTGACCACGCGATTAGTGTCCAACTCGACGTTGCGCGGTTCATTGACCAAGCCATACATGGTTACTACATTCTTATAACGCGGCTGGGCGAAGAATACGGAGAGCTTGTGGTGGATGTCGAGGGTGCGCTGAGCGTTCAGATCGCCGTCCGTACCATTCAGCCACCCGATCACGCCTTGTCGACCAGAGTGGTTCCAGCCATTCTGACTTCCCGGTGCGCCATGTAGGTCCAAGTTCACGCGCAGCCCGTTCTGGCGGCAGTACTCGATACCGCGCAAGAGATAGCGCCAGGACACCTGGGGCAAGTATGGGTCGCCGTCGTAAGTCTGCACAATCCAGTAGCCAAAGGGGAAGCGAACGTGATCCATGCCAGCAGCGCGAATATCGGCGAAAGTTTGGCGGTTGACAAAGGTAGAGTAGTGCTGCTCGAGGGTGGATTTAGCCTTGGCGGGGCCAAGTTTGGTGAGAAGTGTATATTCATCTACGACGCCGTCACGAGCGCCAAAATTTTCGAAGAAGGAGGGTGTGATGAAAGGCTCGATGTTTAGCCAGCCTCCAACGTTGACGCCGCGGATAGGCATCTTGCCATATTGGAAGGAGTCTTGAAGGTTCGGAACTTTGCTGTTAGCTTGGACATTATCATTCCAGGTGGAGTTGAGACCGATGATGGGGAGGCCACCGACTAGCTCTCTCGTATACGTGACATTAAAGTCCTCGGTGTCATACCACGACCAGGGATCGAATATCCCGCCTTTGTCCTCCTTTGGTACGCTGTTTGGATCTTTCCCGTCTAGATTCCCGTTCTTCGGTGTTGATTGCCCGGTTGCAGGATCGCCCTGTGAACTATCGTCACTCTTCTTATTCGACATGAGCACCACTACGGGTATGATGATCGCCAGGACTATAAGGACCGAGACAACACCGATGACGATCTTTTTCAGCCTCTTCTTTTTCGCCTGCTCTTCTGCCGAGTAAACAACAGGTGCACTCCCTGCTCCGCCACGCTTCTCCATCATATATTGGTACTCCTCGTCGTCATCGATGCCTCCCTCTTCCGCCAAAGGTCCACTCACGACGCGCCGTTTCCTCTGCTCATGCTTCTGCTGTCTCTCTCGCTGTCTTCGCTTTTGTCGCTCTTCGACTTCCGAAGGGGTATACTTTGCCTCATCTCTCCTCCTTCTCTCCCTCTCATCGTCCGTGTGTCTGCTCCCCCTCTTGGCACTGCCATTCATCTCTGCCAGATCCCCCAATGCAACAGCGCCGCCTCTGACCTCTCTACTTTCTCTCTTCCTCCGCCTCTCCTCTCTTCTCTTTCTCCTCTCCTTCTCTTCCATAATCTCCCTATCGCTCTCCTCCACTCTCCGTCGCTCTTCCTCCTTTTTAGCCCTTTTTCCTTCATATTTAGCCTCTCTCAACCTATCCTTTTCGAGCGCTTTCTCCTTCCGCCGTACTTCCTTGAGATAGTCTTCGTCGTAGTCGTAGCCCCGCCACCCGCCATTCTTCTTTGCAACCTCTTTGTCCAACTTTGCGAGCGCATCGAGGCTCAATGGCGCTCCAGATCGGCGACTTCGACTTTCATTCCTACTGCCTTCGGTTGCGCTCTGCCGGCGCGATCGCCGAGCCTGATGCGGCGTCGAAGAATCCCACTCTGAGTCGCTCTGGTATCTACTGTCTCTTGGTGCTCGCGACGACGATCTCGGTGTTTGCGAGGATGTGCGAGGTGAAGGTCTTAAGAGCTCTCCCTGTGAGTCTGTAGCGCGGTGCCCTTTGCGCCGACGCCCTTCAAACTCATAAGGTGTATGCTGTTCGCGAGAATCGCGTCTGCGGCGACGTTCATTGCTCGATATATCGCCGTGAGATTCACGACGCCGTCTGCGTTCATCGCCGTGTGGTCTTCGGCGCGAGGGGTCGTGCTCGTCGGAGGTGGGCATCTATCCGTCTTATCTGAGGTGTAAAGAATGCGGCGCTGCTGCGGCTAGGTGAGATGCGGGGTTGGAATCCGCTGGCTTGTGGAAAGATGCTAGTGTTACACAGAATAAAGATGACGAGCTGAAGGCGCTGGCGACTAAATGCAGAATGACCGTTAATTGAATATGTACAATGGCCCTGAAATTCCAAGGTCCAGGTTGCTTGACGGCTGAGGCGCACGTTGCCATGGTGATGTTTGTTGATTGACGTGGCTAAGCGGCGGCTAATATACAAAGTGTGATAAAAGTGCGATGCACCAGGGATTCAACTTGCGTGTGCTGGAAGAACCAAGGCAGCACAAGGCACTTGGATTCTTGGTTAAAAGAGAATTAATTGTGTCAAGACGGAGTCCGGATCATGAGAGTATTGTCAAGGGCTTGGATCTGTGTTATACGAACAGCCCCATGCTTATTTGCAGAATCTGAGTTTGCAGAAATCGAAAACAAAGGCATTTGCATATCATTGCATATTAGTCGTGGTACAGATGATCTACAACTGCACCTGAAGTCTAATGCATGTGCAAAAGGCAAAAGATCAGCCTCGCCACCACGTCCAAATGGAGTTCCCAATGTATGACATCATGTCACGTGCTATCACAGCTCTGTTGAGAACATTGTGGAGGTAACCAGGACCCGTTGTCTAGTGATGTATGCGCATCTGATGGTATCATAAAGTGGAAATAAAATCAAAAGCCTCTATGTGCAGACTGTTGCTCCCTGATGAGCCTGCACAGGCCAGGAATGGCGTGCCCATGTATGTGCTTCTAATCCCTGGCAAGTCAGCGGTCAAACGCGCTCGCTGTAACAAGGCCTCTAGTATGTGGCCCACCCACAACTGCCGCCCAAAATGAGATCGTAATTACTTGTAAAGATCGAGAGTTGCTGCGACCGGGGCGACAGTCCTGATCGGAAGAGGTTGTATATATTGAAAGGTGTGCGGCTGTCATGTGACCAGCCGGGCGTGTTGGAGTTGTTGGCTGTAATACACGCGGGCACTCAAGACGATGCGAGTGCTGACGAGCCAGTTGCACTGTCAGAAGCCTTCTCTTTTCCCTTCTCGGCAGCCTTTGATTTCTCGTCATCCGAAGCATACAGGCCGTGCTCGTAGATGTAGTCAACGACCTTGTCTGGAATGTAGTATCGAATACTCTTGCCGCGCTTGCGGAATAGGCGAATCTTTGTTGAAGAAACATCGTTCTGGATGAGCTGAGGAATGACACGAATGTTATCTTTCCACTGTTGCAGGCTGACAAGGGCGTCATCTAATGCGGATTAGTATGGGTATATTCGGACTTGAGTAATTGGAGCATACCGATGTCGGTGCCACTGCGCTCAAGGATGAAGGCGCCGTAGACGCCCAGGATCCTGCTCAAATCTTCGCGAGCCCACAGCCCTGGCGTACTCATGGTCTGAATCAGGTCGGCGCCAGCCAGCAGCGCAACGTGGATGCGCTTCTTTTCGCCAGTAGATGTCTCGATGCCTCCCAAGACCTCGTTCAGCTCGTGGTCGAAGTGGTCCAGTACCTTGACTGTCGGCATGTACTCTTTGTGAAGCGGCTCCCATGGGTCCACGCCGATCCAGGTTGAGCTATCCTTGACCGCAATCCGGGTCATGCTAATGCGATGGTGTGCAGAAGCCAAGCCGGCCTTTTTGTACGCATCGCCTACAGGACTGAAGAAGCCGCCAACGACCTCAAAGTCAGTCTCGAACTCGCAGTAGTCTGTAGCCTCTTCGAACATGCGCAAGTGGAGGTTCGTTGGTGGCGAAAACGAGCCGCAAGATACGAGAACAAGAGGCTGCTTCTTATCGTTCGAGAGCACCTTCTTCAGTCTCTCTTTGGGAAATGTGTAATTTTCGAGAGTCATGGTGTCAGTATTCTCGAGCCCGGCATCGCGGGCGATGTCGTTGTTGGCAATTGAAGTCATGGTCGCAGCGTGACTGGGAATGTGGAGGGGGATCGGGCGAACAGCGAGGGGTAGCCTCCGTCTGGAGGTTCGCCGGCTAAGTAGTAGAGAACAGTGAATGCAACAGATTTGGGCAATGAATAGCGTTGGCTTAGCGTTGGTGTAGCATGTAGTGGATCTGAAGGGCGGAGTTAGTTGGATGCGATGGGACAACGTTTTCTTTGAATACACCTACAGTAAACGGGGGGTCTTCTGATACAGGCCGCAAGGTACCAGTAGTGGTTCAAGTAGGCCTGGATGCTTGGGTATGACGAGGCGAGACTAGGCGGCTCCCGGCGGAGGGGTAAAGTTCAGCGGAGAGACACCTGAACTGTTCAAGGGTGGGGTTGATAAGTGCAGGAGAAACGGACTCGAGGCGAGGAGGCTGCAGGACGAAGGGAAGAGGGCACGCTCTATTTTGTAGGCTGAGTGTAGCTCTAGGCTGCGGTTGAGGCACATCCCCGCTGCCGATTAGTAGGCGGCCGAAGTTGGTTCAAGTTCGAGACAATCCGCATTTACCGGATATGAACCGCGCTAAAGCCAAAGTTTGGAGGCTTTCTTGCAAAGAATTGCCCGTCTGCAGGTGAAACCTCAACTGCATCCGAATATTTGCCAATATGGCTTTATTTCCCGCGACTTGGCGCATCTTCTTGCTTCAAATGGAAACTCACGTGTGTGGTATTGCACGATTGTCCGTCTCCTCCCCACCTGGCGCTACCGTCCGCGCTTCGGCGTTGAGATTAGACCCGTGGGATGCTGAGAAATCGAATGCGTTGGTGCAGGGAATGAGTCGACGAAATCTTCGCCAATGACTCTCCTACCGAGAAGCATGCTAGACAGCAGGGTACAGTGTAGGCATGAGCACCAACCCCACACGGCTGCGACATTAGATGTTGAGCGTTTTTGCAGGAAGAGTCACACTAGCTTTTGAACATATCTTGTTGTGGACTTGCTATTCTTGAAACGTTTCGTAGGTCTATTATAACTGGTGGCGTAGGTCTATAGCTGATGACGGCTGCGCTGTTATAGGGTGGGCGGCAGTCTCTGTAAAGCCTGCTGTACGAGTGTTGTCGACACTGATCGTGCTCCCTGTCTTGATATTGGAGGATGGATGGCGTTGATGTTCAAATCGAATCCACCCACACACGATGCATGCTTTTATGAGGACTAAACGAGCACACGAGAAGTCGTCATCGCATGCACATAATATGCTAGACTGCCACTGGCCCAGAGGGAGCTGTTCAGTACAAATGCTGTAAGTGTTTCTGGTGAGGGTGTTGGGCCAAGTCTTTTCGTCTCGCTCGCGACGAGATGTGAGTGCAAGGCTGCTGAGGCTGAGTTGATGACGAAAACGGCAAGTATAGTCGGCCTCTCGATGCAGAAAGAACGCGTCTCACCTTACGGCAAGCATGAAATAGAAGCCTTTGCGCGCTTATGGCATTGCACGCGTCCAGAGGCCCCAATGCCCCAGGAGACGAGAAGGAAGGACTGACAGCTGGATGAAAGCTGTGGGCGTTAACTTGTTCAGTCGACCGTCATCTGTACAATCGATAAGGTTCCAAGCTAACGCCGACACTGAGTGTCACGGCTGCACCTCTACTTAGCTACACCAACATCAAAGCAGATCTACCATTTCTACACTCTTGCAGTACAGTACCGAGTATCACACTCGTTTACTTACCTGATCAAGACACCACCCCAACCCACGATCCAACTGCTGCATTCTACTGCGTTTGCAGATAGACACACCGCACTCGCTTGAGCAGGTCCGCCCATGGCGACTTATGGAACGTCCTCGTGAAAGCCCCGACCACCAGCGCAACAGCAGGTACGATTACATTTCGCTCGTTTCTCGACGCCTGCAGTAGGCTTGTCTCCACGTCAACAACACGCATTCATTTTCTGCGATACTCAACCCACACTCACTTAGCTGCTACGACGGCTCAGAGCTGCCACGGCCACCACCGCGGCTACAGCCTGCGCGAGCCATCGATTTGTTAGACATACAATCAGAATCTCATGTCGTCCAGAGTCACACGCTCGTCCGCGAGGCCCTCAGCAGGCACCTCCAACGAGAATCCGCCGAACCATCATCCTATCCCTCCACCATCCCACCCGTCGCCTGCCACCTCTCGCAAACGAAAGAGCGCTGCGGCAGAGATAAGCCCAGAGCAGCCTAACGAGACAGGAGAGATACCACTTACACGTACTGGTCGTGCTAAGCGCACCAAAGTCGAGCCTGAAAGCTCTTCTGCACCACCGACCCGCTCTAAGAAGGCAAAAGGCAAAGCGGTCATGTCGTCATCTGGGTATGTGAGAGCTGGCCTAGAGAGAGCACAGACAGGGCACAGAGAGGGCACGTACTGACAAAAGATAGACCATCAGCAGACTCGGTAGTAGAGAAGTCTTCACGACGTGGAAAGGGTGGCCGCAAAAGCTCAGGCCAAGGTAATAGCTCATGGCATCGGTCAGGCTCCTTGCCGCATATTGATGGTGAAGCAGATGCCCCTTCTATGTCGCGGAGAAGCTCACGGAAATCTGCAAAGGTGGACGAGGATACAAATATGGATGACGCACCAGAGAACAAGTCTGAAGATGAGCCACAGACGCCAGGCGATGAACATACGAGCGACGACGGCAACGACGGCGGCCCAGGCACACGCTACGACGAAGACGATGATGAAGATGATGACGACGACGAAGACCCTTTTACGAGCGGGTTTCTCGGACGCAATCCACACCACAGCCTCTCGGCGCTGCGACAGCTCACCGGGATGATGTCGGGCAACGCCCAGCGGCTACGGGCCATCTTGGAGCAGCTCAAGTCACACGACGTATCTCTTCAGCTGATTGCTTTACAGGATCTGTCCGAGGTGCTGCTTATGGCAACTGAAGACACGCTCGCCGGCCACTTTTCGCCAGACGCATACGTTAAGGAGCTGGTCAAGCTTATGCAGCCGAACGACTTTACTGGCGAAGAGAACCCTGAAGTCATGCTGCTTTCCTGCAGGTGTCTGGCCAACTTGATGGAGGCTCTGCCAGCCGCAACCGCCAATGTCGTATACGGAGGCGCGGTGCCGGTTCTGTGTTCGAAGTTGTTGGAGATTGATTTCATAGACCTCGCAGAACAAAGCTTGAGCACTCTCGAGAAGATCTCTGTCGAGTTCCCTGCATCAATCGTACGAGAGGGTGGCCTCACAGCCTGTTTGACATTCTTAGACTTCTTTGCTACGAGCACGCAGCGAACAGCGGTCACTACAGCTGCAAACTGTTGTCGCAATATTCCCGAGGACTCGTTCAGCACCATACGCGACGTCATGCCGATTTTGGAAAACATTTTGAACAACAGCGACCAGAAGGTTGTCGAGCAAGGATGCATCTGTGTGTCGCGCATTGTCCAGAGCTTCAGACACCAGGAAGACAAACTTGAAGAGTTGGTCAGTCCCGGGTTGTTGAAGGCGATCCTGGCACTTTTACTGCCTGGTACAACAAATCTTATTGGACCGCACATCCACACTATGTTTCTGCAAGTCCTGGCCTATACTGCCAAAGCGAGTCCAAGTTTGTCAGTGGAGCTGCTTAAGATGAGCGTGGTCGATACCTTGTACCAGATTCTGACGGGCGTCTCGCCACCCAGCGGAACGGAAGACGTTGCAGCTAAGATTGACTCTGTTGTTATCATGCAGGCGCTGATTCACCGACCGAAGGATCAGGTATTTGAAACGCTCAACGTTATTTGCGAATTGCTGCCTGATGTTGCCAACGATGGGCTCTCATATCTCCAAGACCTGTTTGATGCTGGCTATCCTGGACGTGACCGTCCACCCTTGTTCTCAGAGAGTAAGAAGACTAGCAACGAAAAGCGTGTGGAACTTTTTGAGGATTGCAAGACCGAGGTTAAGCGCTTCGCGGTCATTCTGCTTCCTACCCTTACCGATGCGTATTCGAGCACGGTGAATCTGAATGTGAGACAGAAGGTCCTTACTGCACAACTGAAGATGCTTTCGAATCTCGACACCGATATTTTGGAAGAGGCACTGCGTGCCGTGCCGTACGCTTCGTTCCTAGCCTCGATCTTTTCTCAACAAGACCACCCCACTCTGGTCACCTACGCTCTACAGGCGGCGGAGCTGCTCCTGAAACGCCTAGAGTCCATCTACAGGTATCAGTTCTACCGTGAGGGTGTCATTGCGGAGATAAGCCTTTTAGCCAATCGCCCGCGTAAGGCTTTGGAAGTTCGAACTAAAGATTCAAAGCCAACAATTGACAATGAAGTAATTCCAGAGTCGAGCGCCAGTACCACGATAACGGGAGAGCAAGGTGCGGAATCATTCGCTGCTGACCCTATGGACGTAGAGACACACTCAGAAGATGAAGATGGCGCGGACCACCATGAGAACGGCGACGATCAGGACGACGATGATGACTCTGATTCGTCTTCCTCATCTGGCCAGCACGCCCCGCCCCTTCCAAACATCGACGACGTTATCACCCTGCGAGCGAAGAAGTTCATCGAAGTCCATGAGAAAGACAGTGACAAGCCCATCCGAGATAGAGCTTCTGCGGTCCTGGAAGACTTGAAGTCTCTTGCAAATGATCTCAAGCAGTGCACTTTGCAGGGAAGCCCAAACAACTGCGCCGAGCTATTCACGCGGTTGGCAACTTATTTCGAGGGTGATGCTTTAGAAAGCATTACAAGCTACGAGTTGAAGTCATCTAAGATTGTGGATGTACTCCTAGAGTTATTCTCCACTAACAGCTCATCCAGCGGCGCAGACCTCCGGGTGCTCTTCCTCGAGTCATTCATGGGAGCTAGCAACAAGAACAAGATCAAGACGGCCAGCAGTGCGTCCCCAGCAACACCATTCAGCGTCCTGGTGAACAAGCTTCAAGATCTTTTGAGCAGATCTGAACACTTCGAAGTGATTACAGTACATCAAAATTCATATGATGGCCGTGGCAGCGCAGCGAACATGTTAGCAAAGCAACTTCGCTTGAAGCTCGTCGCAGAGGATGACTCTGGCATCCCTAAGTCTTACCGTAACATAATGGTGTCGATCCATGCCATTGCTACGTTCAAGGCGCTGGATGATTACCTCAGGCCACGTATGCATATTGCTACTGAGCGACCGCGAGGGAGTAGGACTCGAGACCATTTTGCTGCCTACGCTCAAGCTCTTGCAGAGGGACGTGCGCCTCCGCCGCCAGACACGCCCAGCGAGACCACCACTCGACCTTCAAAAAGAACACCAAAATCAAAGTCGAAGCCGAATGAAGACCCTGAAGCTGGTCCTAGCTCTACATCGCGGGAGAAGACACGCCGTTCAAGCCGTCGTCAACAAACGCAGCCTCCACCTCCACCGCCACCACCTGCTCCTACTAAAGCTCGTTCGAGCAGCAGCCAGGATCCGCTCGAATGTGCAGATGAGCAACGTTTATCTGACCAGGAATCAATGGATGAAAACGCTGCGCTGAATGCTATAGTGGATGAGCTAGAAGAGGAACTCGAGAATGAGCTTGAGGATGCGCTCGACAACGACGAGCCCGACCCGTCTGCAGTCAGTGTTGAAGTAGCATCCACCGGGAAGGCTACAGCTCGCAAGGAGGACGGTACTAGGATTGCCACACCAGTTCCGGGTACGCCATCGTCGAAACCTTCAGATCGCTTGAGCACTCCTGCTTCGCGCTTGACCGCACTACTACAGGACTCTGCTATGCGACAGAGTCTTGGTGCAGCATCATCCGCACTATCGTACGCCGCAGCGGTACAGTCAACGCCTCAAGACTGGCACATCGAGTTCAGCGTGAACGACCAACCAATTTCTAGTGAGACAACGATCTATCGTGTTGTGCACTTCAACCAAGCACAAGCATCGGAAGTGTCTCAGCGTACAGTGTGGAACGCTGTTCACACCATCAAGTTTAGGCGCGTAGCTGGTCCACCCCCAGGTGAGGGATCATCGCAGACTCCACCACCGGAAACAAAGGTTGGCGGCCAGACCATGCCCGCGTCGCTGGACAACCACCCCGTCACATCTGGCATTCTTCGTTTACTCAATCTCCTCCATGGCCTAAATTCGCATCTTGATGATATCCTTTCGGAGAACAAGGATCAAATCAAGCTAAATGCCGAGCCACTTTCGCAGTTCGTGAACACAAAACTTACGGCGAAACTAAATCGCCAACTAGAAGAGCCGCTGATCGTAGCGAGCAATTGTCTCCCAAGCTGGAGCGAGGATCTAGCTCGTTTCTATCCTTTCCTATTCCCATTCGAGTCGCGTCACCTTTTCGTGCAATCTACCTCTTTCGGGTACTCTCGGTGTATGACACGCTGGCAGAACACACAAAATGCCAACGACACCCGGAATGATCGCCACCGTGACGAGCGCCCATTCCTCGGCAGGCTTCAGCGTCAGAAAGTCAGAATATCACGATCTAGAATTCTCGAGTCTGCCATGAAGGTCATGCAGCTTTACGGACACTCCCCTAGCGTCTTGGAGGTTGAGTACTTCGAGGAAGTAGGTACTGGTTTAGGTCCCACCTTGGAGTTCTACTCCACTGTCTCTAGGGAGTTCTCGAAGAAGAAACTTAGAATTTGGCGTGAGAGTGACTCCAATAGCACTGACGAATACGCGTTTGGCAAGCGTGGGCTGTTCCCAGCACCGATGAGTGCACAGCAGGCAGCTTCAGAGGACGGCGAGAAGAAGCTCGAGATGTTCAAGGTTCTTGGAAAGTTCGTTGCGCGATCAATGTTGGACTCTCGTATCATCGATGTGTCTTTTAACCCCACGCTATTTCGTCTCAGCGATAGTAGCAGCACAGTCATCACGCCTTCGCTTGCGACCATCCGAACCGTCGATGAAGACCTCGCCAAGTCGTTGAGACTGCTGAAGAGTTTTGCAGATGCCAAGAAGCAGATCGATGAAGACCAGACTAAGTCTGATGCACAAAAAACTGAAGCTGCGCAGAGTATCCGCTTCCAAAACTGTACCGTTGATGACTTGGCGCTGGACTTCACATTGCCAGGGTACCCATCTATTGAACTAATTGAGAACGGCGCACATACATCGGTGACAATTGACAATGTCGGTTTGTATGTTGAGAGAGTCCTCGACCTTACTCTGGGCTCAGGAGTCAAACGTCAAATCGACGCTTTCAGCGCCGGCTTTTCGGAGGTGTTTCCTTACTCTGCCCTGAAAGCTTTCACTCCAGATGAACTTGTTATGCTGTTTGGAAGGAACGATGAAGATTGGTCACTCGAGAGTACGTCCATCCCTTGCGTTCAACAAGAACTTGACTAATTTGATACTAGCTCTCATGGACTCGATCAAGGCCGACCATGGCTACAACCTTGACAGCAAGAGCGTTCGCAACTTGCTTCAAACCATGAGTCAATACACACCAGAAGAGCGTCGAGATTTCCTGCAGTTCATCACTGGTAGTCCAAAGCTTCCTATTGGCGGTAAATAATACCCCTTTCCAGTACAAAGACTACCCACTAATATGGTCACAGGCTTTAAGAGTCTCACGCCCATGTTCACCGTCGTCTGCAAACCAGCTGAGCCACCATACACATCCGATGATTACCTACCATCGGTTATGACCTGCGTCAATTACCTCAAGATGCCAGATTACAGCACATTGGGTGTGTTGCGCGAGAAGCTGAGTGTTGCAGTTAAGGAGGGCCAGGGCGCTTTCCATCTTTCATAAATGGCTTGTTACATGAGCACATGAAGGTGCATAGGTTGCAAGATTTGTTAGCAGGGTTTCTTTAAGCATTTCAGGTTGCATGGTAACGGCCTCACGATATCGCAATGAAAGACGGAATGGAATCATGCATTGTGGGTAGTTTGGGAGTCTTTCTCACCAACGGCATGGGTGTTCGTAGCTTGTGAACTGAACATAGAACCACAAGATATTGATATCAACACCCAACCAGCATATGTCAGCGAATAGTCACAACGCGGAGATATCTGTAAACAAACTCTCCAAACTGGTTTGCCTCGGGCCGTTGCCGGTGGAGCTTACAGCGGAGTAAAAGCCGCGCGATCGCCGGATCTAATCTTAGACGTGGGTCCATGCTTCCAGACCGCCACATCTTGCGTACATTCGTGCTGATACAACAACTACATTCCAAGACCGCACACCAAGCACAGCTCACAACCACGAGTGTTGTGGCCCTTAGAAGAATGAGTGCTAAGATCACGATATCTCCGGGCAGCAGAGATGTATCATGCGCGGTCAAAGAAAGGGATGAGCTTGGACGTCTAATTACTGTGGAGATAGTACAGTCTGGCAGGTGAACAGTCTGGCAAGCGCCTCGAGCTTCTTCGGATGAGACGAGGCGGTATAGCTAAATCACCCTCCTTAAGATATTGCGCTGCCCTGAATGTTGATTCCTACATATTCCATATCATACTGTGTTTTCTCTCATCCGTCACTTGCCAATCCTCAACTCGGCTTCTCTCTCAAAATTAAAAAAATTACAGCACACACACGCATACATATCGCAACCAAACTCAGGACTTCCTGGATAGGAGAAATAAGGCTATCGCTCATCCAACTTCGTATTGCTCCGGGTTTTCAGTGACAATGCTGGCTACACGAGATGATAATAAATCCGCTGGCACAGTAGCTGTCGTAATATTTATCGCCGGCGCCATTATCCTTGTCCTAGTCATCATCCTCATTCTCTTATTTTTCAAGAAGCGCCGTTCCGCAAATACAAAAGAGGCGCGCATGATGTCTGGTAATGAGTTTATACCGCGCTTGGAGAGGAAGAAAGGGGGGAAGTATGGGAAATTGGAAGATGATGAGGAGATGGCCTGGAGTACAGAAATGGGCGATGGAGGTGCTGATAATAAGGGATCGTATGCACCGGTAAGTGGGGAGAAAAAGGAAGAAAGAAGCATTGAAAGAGAAACACAGACGAGAAATTACAGGAAAAGATGCATGGGCTAATGTTAGCAGGTTCACAACGAATCGATGGGTTATCAAAGTCAGACACTACATCACAATGATGCAGCGAAGGATACGTACCGGTGAATAGCAGTGATGGAGAAAAGAAGCGAACTACTACAGCAAAGCATACAAAAGAACCGGGAGTTAGAAGTTCACTCCAACAGGAGCCGATGTGGCCTAGCGATATATTGGTGGGCACTGATAGCAACGTGCAAAGGCTCGTGTGTCAATCGGGTACTACGAAATGCACGGCTTCACAATTTAGAAGGGTTATTAAGGGGCGCATAAAGGATTACAGAAGGTGCAATCGATAATGAGCACTAAAGGCCCATGGAGATGGCTGCCCACACAAGATTCAATACTAGTCTTCTTGCAAAACGAGGGTATTCCATTTCTGGAGCTATTCATAGTCTACTATCCTTCCTCATTCCAAACACATTACAATTTCCAAAGGATCATCACAGGTACCCTTCGACAACATCAAAACACTCATGCCATTGGCTTAAGTGTGCAAGCCCGTCTTCTGCGTATCATTCAATCCTCCTCCTGAGAGTCAGCGAGAGCGGAATCAGCGGCACCGCTCGCAGACTGGCCTTTCTTGCCAGCGGAAGCTCCCGAGGCTCCAGTGCCAGCACTAGCTCCAGTTGCCGCGCCTGCACCGTTACCTGTGGTAGCGCCAGTGCCTGTAGAGCCAGCTGACGAGGCGGCACCTGTAGCAGCGCCAGTGCCAGTTTGTGAGTTGGTGCCTGTAGATGTAAGCATACAAATTAGCAAGGAATGAGGTTGAAGGCCACAAACCAGTGGTGGAGCCGGTAGTAGAGCCTGTCTGGCCTTGTCCAGCGGCGGCGCCTGCTCCTTGCTGGGCAGTAGATCCAGTCTGTCCCTGACCGGTGGCTCCCGCTGAACCAGTGGCTGAGTTATGTTAGCCTGAATAGGCGAAGTTCAAGAGGGGTGAATGTACCTGAGCCAGTGCCTGTCTGTCCTTGTCCTGCAGTACCTGTCTGTCCTTGTCCTGCAGTGCCTGTCTGTCCTTGGCCTAAGGTTCCAGCGGATCCTGCAGTGCCAGCAGTTCCAGTAGCTACGTTTCGTCAATAGAGGTTAGGTCTTATATAGAGCGTAACATACTAGTTCCAGTCGCACCAGTCTGTCCTTGTCCGGGAGCGCCTGCGCTCCCAGCGGCTAATAGAAGTGAGTAGTGGCTTCATTGATAGCTGACATGAAGACTTACTTCCAGCACCACCCTGAGTACCAGTTGTACCGGTTCCCTGGGATCCAGTGGTTCCACCTATCACTTTTTAGCAACGTCTCTTCGTCAGAACGAGAAAACGCATACTTTGAGCAGTGCCGGTTGCGCCACCGGTTGTGCCAGCACCTGTCTGAGTGTTGCCAGTGCCGGCTGCACCAGCGCCTCCTTTCTGACCGTTTCCACCGCTGTTGCCAGTCGCGCCCGTGGCAGTTGAGGTAGAGTTATTGCCGCCCTAGAGGCGTTAGCTACTTTGTGAATAGACATCGAATGAGTTTTTGTCTTACAGTGACGCCAGTTGCACCTGTGGCTCCCTTTTGAAATGAGTCAGTAGAGTTATACAGGTCTGCAATATTTAAAACCTACAGTGGCACCTGTAGCGCCAGTGGCACCAGCAGCAGCAGAAGGCGAGGCTTTTGAACCCGTAGCACTACCAGCAGCATTGCCACCAGTAGCAGCATTGCCACCAGCAGCAGCAGCAGCATTGCCTGCACCAGCACCACCAGTAGCAGCAGCATTACCTGCACCAGCACCACCCGCAGCGCCACCAATGAGATCAGCAATGCCTCCCGCACCGCCGGCCGCTCCAGCACCACCAGCACCGCCAGCTGCTCCACCGAGAAGGTCAGCTAGACCGCCAGCACCACCAGCACCTCCAGCACCTCCAGCACCGCCAGTTAGACCACCGAGTAGCTGTACATGTAAGCAGATATATATCAAAGTTTACAGATAATCCAAGATACCTGATCAAGTTGGCGCTTTGTTCTCATCTTCTCGTGAGCGATCTGGCGCACGGAAGCGACGAAATGGGCGGGCATCTTCTGGGTGCCATCGGTTTGCTGTCAAGTATTAACGTATGTAGTGGTCAAATACCCGTAAAAATACTTACAACCCATCTTTTAGCGGAATTGAGCTGCGCTGGGGCGGCGATGGCGGAAGTAGCCAAAGTCGCAAGGAGGACAGATGTTTCGAACTTCATGACGATGATTGATTGAAAAGTCTAAATTCACTGCACTGCAGTAATGTAGGAAATGGAAATAATAGAAAGCCGGCTAGCAGCTATAGAATTGATAAAAGAGAAAGGGTAAAAAGTAACAAATTGAAGATGAGTATCGAACTGGAGAATAGAATCATGCTTGGGAGTATGTTCGCCATATATATCAGCCTCCATGGGGTAGGACCGATACGGAGCAGTCTTTTAGTCTCAGCTTGTTGACGCGTTCATGAACATCAGTCGATCAGCAGCAACTCAATTACAAGGCTGCAGCAATGCATGCTGGAAGGGATGCAGATCCAGATTCCCTGAGGCATAATGCTGGAGCGGAGCAGGTTGCGGATTGCCTAGTCTGTAACTATGATGTTTAAGATCGTCAAACAACGGTGGTAGACTGAGGTCCAGTGTTCTTATGGCGCGAATTCTTATCTATATGTCGGTGCGACTTAGCACATGTGAGTGAGTCGAAGTATGGTGTGGTAAAGTACACTCGATGGAATACTCATCCTTGAAGTTGTAGTAAGGATCGCATCTCTCTATCAAAAGTGTTTTCCTCAGTAGGCAGTTTTAATGATCAATATACACATGAATACATACGTCGATCACTCATAAGGGTGCTCTCCTACTCTTGCCTCATACGCCAGCCTACAGTAGCAGCTGCGCACCCAATTGTACTACAGTGTTTTTCGGCTTCGACATCACCAAGTCGGATCTCTCAATCTCATAACTTTACGAACTCAGTGTCGCAGCCCGTGTCGCAACTCATGAAACGACAGCGCGGCGCCTTAGATTCCGAGCAGAAACCGCGCGTTTTCGTTTCAAACCCCCACATATTCTACGGTGGTGCACAGAACTGCTACACGCTCTGTAAGAAATTTCTCTTGACATGCCGTCATAGATTTTAGGGCTGTTCTGGCCGAAAGGGGGGTGATTGATGATGGGAAATGCAGGAGGTGCCATCTTGGCGAGGCTAAGAACATGCTGATTGGGGCACATTTTCCAGACGCCGAAACAGAAAAATCCTCAGGCAGAGCCGCAGAAATCTAGGAAATGAGGCCGATATGAAGAAAGCATCAGCACGTGGGATCCGATTGTTGATGTATATGTTGTACCTTCTGCACCAGCATGTGCAACCGTCTATTTGCCTTCATCTGGGTATCTTCACATGGTGTACTATATGCGCAACATTTCAACAAAATGGTCTCTATCTCCTCCTGTTCAGTCCAGTGACGAGAAGTTCGCCAGATCCAACTTCGACTTTCCAACCTTCTTTAACGAGCGCCTTTACGACTGCAGGCCCCAGCTTACCTCTACCATCAACACTGTGTCTGCCTAACCCAACGACTATTCTATAGACGCCGACCCCTCCACGTGAAGCACCATACTCCGCTATCCGCTGTTCGCCGAGCGAGTTCCACCATGCCTGTGTTCTCTGTCTGGCTATCCTCGTTGCGTCTGCCACAGTAACACCATGAAGATCGAGAATGGTAGATGAGGATTGCTGTGTAACAAATGCATCTGCATCAGCCTGGCTCATTGCCTTGTAGTTTGCACCAAGATCTCTAGCTTCCTGTGCGTAGTAGCCTGCGGCTGCCTTCATGTAACCACCAGACTTGCCTTTGCGAAAGGCTTCCGCTGCTTTCTGATATGCTTCGCTGCGTTTTAATCCTATTGATGCCGTGCTGTGTGGTCGGATGGAAGAGGGCAGAGCTGGGAGATTCTTGGCTTGAGGTTCGTCGTCCTCAATGTTGACAGGTGCGTACCTGAGGTCAAGCCGGATGCCACCTCTGCCACCAGTCTCGCTTGCTGGCTGCTCGGTGAGAGCTTTTGCCATGTCTCGTGCTTTGTCTGGTGAGCCTCCCGCAAGACGTACAAGTGCCAGAGCCTGGTCAAGACCTATCGATGGAAAGTCTTCATTAAGAGCTATCGCATCCACTACGGAACCCGCTTCAGGTTCCTCATTCCCGTGTGCCTCCATATCTTTGTTGACAAATGCCAGGATGGTGGCAGACAGTGATGCACTCTTCTCATGATACAAAGAAGATACAACCTTTGCCGGAAGCTTTGTTCGGGCAGTTACAAATTCAATGTCACGGCTGCTGTTCTGCCAGCGGTTGGGTGTTACATTACCTGGCAATTCCGTCCCAGAGGAGTTGGTGGAGCTCATGTTGTACAGCGAAACCTTTTGCTTCCTCTTTCCTTTTCCCTTCTTACTTTTCTGCGGCACATGATGACCTTCAAAGAACGCATCAATGCCCTTAGCAACCGGTAGTATCTCCTCATTCGGGCTGGACCTTGCATCTTCGAAGTAGACATGGTTCAATAACTCATCGGTGGCCTTGCCAAAATCGTCGTTGCATTTCCTCAACGTATATGCGACAAGTTCTGGGCGCAAGTTCGGAAACGTTTCCCCCAGCAACTGCTCCTTGGTCTTCGTGTCAAACTTCTCTGTATCCTTATAATAGCCATCGTCCCATGACTCCTCAGAGCCTCCTGCAGACCCCCCATCTAAGCTAATCGCTGATAGATCGTTCGACAGGTGCGTTGCATCGGTCAAAGTCGTCCGTGTAGCCCATGTTTCCGCGTTTGAGTCTTCATCCGAAATGCGTTTGCAGGGACCGTCATTTACGGGTCCCCCACTGCTGCCAGAGGCATCGAACTCGGTAAGCTGTTCTGCTATTGCTGACGCCTTAATAGAGTCGAGCAATGCCCTAGCCTGGTCTAATGCATCAGGCGCATTTGCGAAGTCGCTGTAGAATGCAGCAACAAGGGCAGGATCTATTGGTGGGCAGTATTCCTGCTATGAGCTTGTCAGTGAAGCTGTGCGACCGTAACCATCAGTCCTCACCTCAAGAATGCGTATGTGTTCATCCATCCTTTATACTACAGTGGTGTCGCTTTGCGTGTGCAGATAGCATGCTCGAGGAAATATGGGACAAGATAGAGTGGTCTTTCTAGTAGCAAAGCTGAGCGCGCTCAATCCATTCAGAGGAAACGAGTTTTTCGTTTGCGTGCGTGATAGTTGGTGATTACACCACTTGGCATCGCCGTCTTGCGCTCAAGATCTGATTGTCCAAAACGTGATGACTGCAGTGAAATAATGCCCCAATACAACGTGGGGGAAAGTGGTAGACTATTCAAAGTTTGACTGAATACCAGACGTCACCCAGACACGGACTGAAAAGTGCGTCATACAAGGGTGCGCTAGAGGAATGATTCATGGCCTGTGCACAATCACAACTCACTCATTACATTGGAAGTGACCGCGATATTGACTCGGATTTTGAAGCATGAGCGCTCATGTTACAAGCGATAGAGAGCAAGCCGACATTATCGCCGAGTATATAATGTTCTCGTGTGAACGCTGATTACATATGAATGGAAGCTTGACGTGGCTTACGAGAACATCACAGCCCAGAATTCTTATGACTGGTTTCCACAAGCTGATATATGTTGCGCGCACCGCCATCATAGAACAGTAGTGTCCAATATATACCATTTTTTAGCTTTTGATATGGTCTCTGCAGCGTACAATACCACAGGTACCCTCGGTGCACCTACCTTCGCACCTTTCGCACCGCTCAGGACGTTGTGCACGGCAATATTGTCTAAACTTCCTTTTAGTTTCTCTTGCGTACAGCAAATACACGTCAAGCTCAAAGCTGAAACAGTAGTCATGTTTGTATTCTACCTTGTGAAGCAAGTCTATACATACGGCAAGAGTTGGCGAGCAAAGCGAAAAGGTGAGAGATTACAACAAATTAAAGATGCAGCGAGAAGAGAGAGGAGAAAGAAGAGAAGTGGTAGGAGGCACAAAAAACGTTGAAATGAAGCAGAGTAATGTCTTGTGATATTTTGGCCGACCAAGACTGTAGGCCACCAAAGCTTGAGCATCGCAGATGCTACTCAGACAATCTAGCGTAAGTTTATTCTCATGTCATACCATGAGCATTGCGTTGGATTGCCACATGATATAATGCATTCTTGCGAGTACGGTGCAAGTCTCTCTGTTCCTCCGTTGTATGCGCCCCTGCCATCAGATAGCTTCGGCACTTGTACAGCGAAGCTCCAGCAAGTTGTATGTATATACCACTGTTCAGATCTTTATAGGATGTGCGAGGAATGATGACATGAGCATAATCCCGTTGAGAAGACAATGATCTCGTCTGCTGTTGAAACTTCTGGTCTATCTTAATTGGACAGTCGTACGTAGAAACCACGACGACTCAAGCTGCAAACACAAGATTGCTTGTGAAAAGCTTCAGTCCAACATTGCGCTGAAAGAAAGCATACCCATAGAGAAAAAATTGGGCATAGAAGCGGGTCCTAAATTGCGGATTCAGTGTACCCGATGAGATATTGCATTCTGGTATTGCAGTAGGCCTTACTCGAAAGCGTGTTCCCGTCAGCCTGGCGTGCTGAGTAAGAGCACTAGTCGCCGTAAAAATATATCTGCGATAGGTTCACAACGCACAAGCGCCACATAGAGAAACAAAAACCATAACTGTAGTAGTGGCTATCACACGGCAATAACAAAGATGCGTGTGCATGTTCAAGACTCAAAAACAATCTCATTGCGCTCAGCCAGAACTCGTGAATGTAGAAGGAATGATTGTTCGATTGATCATTCAATCATAACTGCAATTATGCAAGCATGTCAGTTTAAGTATAGAAATGGTGAAGGAGAAGGAAAAGAAGTGTTGAAAGCTACCAAACGCTCGCAGAGGATCTTTGTTTTGAATTTTTATCTGGACGTTCAATAGTCATCATCATATCTCTGCTCGTCCCTCCCCTCGTTGTATGCATTATCCATGCGGTCCCCGAACTGCTCAATGTCATCCACCATATTATCCCATTTGTTCTCGATATCTTGTGGGATATCCTCGATCTCTTGGACCTTCTCGCCCGTCCATCTTGCCGCATTCTCAGGAAAGTCTTCAACGTTATCGACAGCATTATCCCAGCGGTTCTCGACACGGTCGCCAAAGTTTTCGACATTGCCGACTTGTTGACCAGTCCAATTCGCAGCGTTCTCGGGAAAGTTTTCGACGTCATTTCCGAAGTTGTCCATACGTTGCTCCATACGATACTTGTCGTCTTCCCAATCCTGCTCTGTTTGGTTGTTAGTACACTATAGAGTTGACAATGATTTGAGTAGCATACTGATCTCTTCACCCTCGTGCATTAGTAAGGCACCACCAGCAATGCCAGCGACCCCAGCAGCCGCGTACTTCCAAGCATTGCTGCCTTCTTTCTTCTGATACTGTTCTTGCGGAGGGTAACCGCCGCCATAGCCTTGTTGCTGGCCGTAGCCGCCCTGTTGTTCATAGCTACCGTACTGCTGACCGTACCCACTATATCCGCCTTGCTGTTGGCCGTAACCACCTTGGCTTTGATTTCCAGGACCAGGGTAGTTGTATGTGCGTTCGTATGTCTGCTGGTTCACGAAAAGCCACCTGTTCTCACGGGAATCCCACTCAGCGTACCATGGCGGGGAGACTGGTGGTGGAGGCCCTTGCTGCTGTTGCCCGCCGTGACTCTGGCCTGTGAGATTATTTACAATACTGTCAAGGAAGCCCATCGTATGTGAAGAGAGTATGATAGATGTGAAGAAGGCAAGGAGGGCGGTATCAGGTGTATTAGTTGGTTGAAGGATGAGATCGTCAGGTACGCAGTGGAGTACAGCCTGCGGTATTTATTATTACCCACATATGCAGATCCACATGCATCTGTCATTCCGTAGGGCCCGCAGATGGGTTCAGTCCAAACTTTGCAGCTGAGCTGTCGGCTGTCTGTGATGTTCGCGGCCAGTCCGCGCTCTTCCAAATCAGACTTGTGATTATGCGATACGGTGCTCCAGCCACTCCGAGGCGCTACACAGCTGTGCATGAATGAGGGATAAGCTCCTGTTGCAGTTGTTGGCGTGGTTCCGAGATTCCAGACCCACTAGACCCACAATACGGCCCGAGAAATAAAGAAGCCTTGGCAAAATGCTTGATCTTGAACCCCCTGGATTACTTCGTCAAACGCTGTACAACCACTCAGCCACAAGGACGCGTCTGCGGTATTTGTGGCTGTGTCATAGTAATTTGGAGGCCAGCTCAACGTTGCCTCTGGTTAGACAGCCTTCCGTCCTAGCGATTCAATTCACCCCTTTCGCGAAGAAGAGCAGCCTTAATTGAATGACAATGCGCGAAGTAAAAACGGAGGGAATGAATAGATGATTGTGACCGCTAGTCTTGGTGCGAGTCTAATCTTCCACACCTCCACTTTTATCGTTCTTATATCCGCCAGAACAACTACAACTCAACGATTAGAGGGGAGCGTATACTGAATCCTAAACTCCCATGAATGAACCAAAATTATGTCGTTAGTCAGCAAGAGGAAGCCTTGCTTTTGTGAACTGTCACGGCTTCTGGAGTTGAGGGTCGCAAATGTCAGGTGCGCTAGCGTTCCTACTCTGGTGTGCCACGTATCTGATACCTTCAGGTGGGAAGCGGATGTATTATGTAAACGGACTTAGTTGTTGCCGTCACATTATATAGCTTGTACAACAGCCTATCACGGATGCGCAGAGTCGGGATGAATATGTTCATTCTCTTACTAAAATTCTAGGTGCCGCGCACCCCGCAGGATTTTGGAGCTGGTGGAGGATGCCAAGTCACTAGCATGTGGCTGGTGTAGAAAGGATCATGGGACCTAGCCGATTATCCGCAACAAATCATAATTCCTTCCAAAAACATCACAAAGAGCGAGAATGTTGAGAACACAGTCCGTAGGTGATTTGGTAGTATCAGAAGAAGAAATAATCACATGACATACAAATGGAACCGTGCGGGAGCTTGGACACAGCTGTATGTAGACAAGGACGTCTGTTAACGGGAGCGATACTGTCGGTATACCCGCCCGTGAAATGGGAAGGTATTTAGGACGCTGTTAATCGAATGCCCATAGATATCGCGGAACGCTAGTCTACGGTGCGCAAAGACACGATTTGAGATGAAAGTGTAGATAGGATAGATCAAAGAGTATATTGTATTGAACTGTACCGCGAATCCCTTTCACGGCAAGGGCTAGCAGTGACGTCTAGGTGATCTACTAGCTTGTCGGTTGTAGGTTCAGATTCTTGGGTTCGTCTCAATGTTGGACGTGGCCAAAAGTGACCTGTCAGATGCATTGTTTTGTTGTTGTTTCTATCTCAGCTTTGGTTTTGTCAAGGGGAATAGCTGAAACAAAAACCAGCTAATGACCAAAACACTGCTGTTTGGCGTAATTATTCCCTATTTACCACTGTTTTCAACAGCCTACAGTGACGCGTCAAAAGTTTTGGTTGCCAAGCCCGAACGCCAAAACGTGCCCCGCAACCTCAGCATCTTAATGCCCACCCACGATGCCGCCACGTCG